>JBBELK010001432.1:0-65345 GCA_037783545.1 Henricia sp. BOLD:AAB3569
CCTGACTGCTCTCGCGCAAACCGTGGCTGTCTGTACACACCTCTTTGGGGTACTCCTGAGTTGTGCGCATGCTCAGTCATTCGGACTGTCGTTAACGCACCGCAGTTTGGCTCGGCAATTTGGTCAAAGTGTGGTCCAAACGTCGGCAAATTTGGAGGTCGAAAAATGTTCCGACGAACTTCAAATTTTGCATGCCCTAAACTCTCTATATTGCGCACTTGTCATAAAAAATTGACAGACTTTCGCCGGGAAATGGCAGAGAAATTTCAAAGTTTAGAAAAAACTGGGTTGAGGCTTCCTGACTGCTCTCGCGCAAACCGTGGCTGTCTGTACACACCTCTTTGGGGTACTCCTGAGTTGTGCGCATGCTCAGTCATTCGGACTGTCGTTAACGCACCGCAGTTTGGCTCGGCAATTTGGTCAAAGTGTGGTCCAAACGTCGGCAAATTTGGAGGTCGAAAAATGTTCCGACGAACTTCAAATTTTGCATGCCCTAAACTCTCTATATTGCGCACTTGTCATAAAAAATTGACAGACTTTCGCCGGGAAATGGCAGAGAAATTTCAAAGTTTAGAAAAAACTGGGTTGAGGCTTCCTGACTGCTCTCGCGCAAACCGTGGCTGTCTGTACACACCTCTTTGGGGTACTCCTGAGTTGTGCGCATGCTCAGTCATTCGGACTGTCGTTAACGCACCGCAGTTTGGCTCGGCAATTTGGTCAAAGTGTGGTCCAAACGTCGGCAAATTTGGAGGTCGAAAAATGTTCCGACGAACTTCAAATTTTGCATGCCCTAAACTCTCTATATTGCGCACTTGTCATAAAAAATTGACAGACTTTCGCCGGGAAATGGCAGAGAAATTTCAAAGTTTAGAAAAAACTGGGTTGAGGCTTCCTGACTGCTCTCGCGCAAACCGTGGCTGTCTGTACACACCTCTTTGGGGTACTCCTGAGTTGTGCGCATGCTCAGTCATTCGGACTGTCGTTAACGCACCGCAGTTTGGCTCGGCAATTTGGTCAAAGTGTGGTCCAAACGTCGGCAAATTTGGAGGTCGAAAAATGTTCCGACGAACTTCAAATTTTGCATGCCCTAAACTCTCTATATTGCGCACTTGTCATAAAAAATTGACAGACTTTCGCCGGGAAATGGCAGAGAAATTTCAAAGTTTAGAAAAAACTGGGTTGAGGCTTCCTGACTGCTCTCGCGCAAACCGTGGCTGTCTGTACACACCTCTTTGGGGTACTCCTGAGTTGTGCGCATGCTCAGTCATTCGGACTGTCGTTAACGCACCGCAGTTTGGCTCGGCAATTTGGTCAAAGTGTGGTCCAAACGTCGGCAAATTTGGAGGTCGAAAAATGTTCCGACGAACTTCAAATTTTGCATGCCCTAAACTCTCTATATTGCGCACTTGTCATAAAAAATTGACCGACTTTCGCCGGGAAATGGCAGAGAAATTTCAAAGTTTAGAAAAAACTGGGTTGAGGCTTCCTGACTGCTCTCGCGCAAACCGTGGCTGTCTGTACACACCTCTTTGGGGTACTCCTGAGTTGTGCGCATGCTCAGTCATTCGGACTGTCGTTAACGCACCGCAGTTTGGCTCGGCAATTTGGTCAAAGTGTGGTCCAAACGTCGGCAAATTTGGAGGTCGAAAAATGTTCCGACGAACTTCAAATTTTGCATGCCCTAAACTCTCTATATTGCGCACTTGTCATAAAAAATTGACAGACTTTCGCCGGGAAATGGCAGAGAAATTTCAAAGTTTAGAAAAAACTGGGTTGAGGCTTCCTGACTGCTCTCGCGCAAACCGTGGCTGTCTGTACACACCTCTTTGGGGTACTCCTGAGTTGTGCGCATGCTCAGTCATTCGGACTGTCGTTAACGCACCGCAGTTTGGCTCGGCAATTTGGTCAAAGTGTGGTCCAAACGTCGGCAAATTTGGAGGTCGAAAAATGTTCCGACGAACTTCAAATTTTGCATGCCCTAAACTCTCTATATTGCGCACTTGTCATAAAAAATTGACAGACTTTCGCCGGGAAATGGCAGAGAAATTTCAAAGTTTAGAAAAAACTGGGTTGAGGCTTCCTGACTGCTCTCGCGCAAACCGTGGCTGTCTGTACACACCTCTTTGGGGTACTCCTGAGTTGTGCGCATGCTCAGTCATTCGGACTGTCGTTAACGCACCGCAGTTTGGCTCGGCAATTTGGTCAAAGTGTGGTCCAAACGTCGGCAAATTTGGAGGTCGAAAAATGTTCCGACGAACTTCAAATTTTGCATGCCCTAAACTCTCTATATTGCGCACTTGTCATAAAAAATTGACAGACTTTCGCCGGGAAATGGCAGAGAAATTTCAAAGTTTAGAAAAAACTGGGTTGAGGCTTCCTGACTGCTCTCGCGCAAACCGTGGCTGTCTGTACACACCTCTTTGGGGTACTCCTGAGTTGTGCGCATGCTCAGTCATTCGGACTGTCGTTAACGCACCGCAGTTTGGCTCGGCAATTTGGTCAAAGTGTGGTCCAAACGTCGGCAAATTTGGAGGTCGAAAAATGTTCCGACGAACTTCAAATTTTGCATGCCCTAAACTCTCTATATTGCGCACTTGTCATAAAAAATTGACAGACTTTCGCCGGGAAATGGCAGAGAAATTTCAAAGTTTAGAAAAAACTGGGTTGAGGCTTCCTGACTGCTCTCGCGCAAACCGTGGCTGTCTGTACACACCTCTTTGGGGTACTCCTGAGTTGTGCGCATGCTCAGTC
This sequence comes from Henricia sp. BOLD:AAB3569, assembly GCA_037783545.1. Lineage (NCBI taxonomy): Eukaryota > Metazoa > Echinodermata > Asteroidea > Spinulosida > Echinasteridae > Henricia > Henricia sp. BOLD:AAB3569. The sequence goes on from JBBELK010001432.1 coordinate 2,752, forward strand.
ATTCGGACTGTCGTTAACGCACCGCAGTTTGGCTCGGCAATTTGGTCAAAGTGTGGTCCAAACGTCGGCAAATTTGGAGGTCGAAAAATGTTCCGACGAACTTCAAATTTTGCATGCCCTAAACTCTCTATATTGCGCACTTGTCATAAAAAATTGACAGACTTTCGCCGGGAAATGGCAGAGAAATTTCAAAGTTTAGAAAAAACTGGGTTGAGGCTTCCTGACTGCTCTCGCGCAAACCGTGGCTGTCTGTACACACCTCTTTGGGGTACTCCTGAGTTGTGCGCATGCTCAGTCATTCGGACTGTCGTTAACGCACCGCAGTTTGGCTCGGCAATTTGGTCAAAGTGTGGTCCAAACGTCGGCAAATTTGGAGGTCGAAAAATGTTCCGACGAACTTCAAATTTTGCATGCCCTAAACTCTCTATATTGCGCACTTGTCATAAAAAATTGACAGACTTTCGCCGGGAAATGGCAGAGAAATTTCAAAGTTTAGAAAAAACTGGGTTGAGGCTTCCTGACTGCTCTCGCGCAAACCGTGGCTGTCTGTACACACCTCTTTGGGGTACTCCTGAGTTGTGCGCATGCTCAGTCATTCGGACTGTCGTTAACGCACCGCAGTTTGGCTCGGCAATTTGGTCAAAGTGTGGTCCAAACGTCGGCAAATTTGGAGGTCGAAAAATGTTCCGACGAACTTCAAATTTTGCATGCCCTAAACTCTCTATATTGCGCACTTGTCATAAAAAATTGACAGACTTTCGCCGGGAAATGGCAGAGAAATTTCAAAGTTTAGAAAAAACTGGGTTGAGGCTTCCTGACTGCTCTCGCGCAAACCGTGGCTGTCTGTACACACCTCTTTGGGGTACTCCTGAGTTGTGCGCATGCTCAGTCATTCGGACTGTCGTTAACGCACCGCAGTTTGGCTCGGCAATTTGGTCAAAGTGTGGTCCAAACGTCGGCAAATTTGGAGGTCGAAAAATGTTCCGACGAACTTCAAATTTTGCATGCCCTAAACTCTCTATATTGCGCACTTGTCATAAAAAATTGACAGACTTTCGCCGGGAAATGGCAGAGAAATTTCAAAGTTTAGAAAAAACTGGGTTGAGGCTTCCTGACTGCTCTCGCGCAAACCGTGGCTGTCTGTACACACCTCTTTGGGGTACTCCTGAGTTGTGCGCATGCTCAGTCATTCGGACTGTCGTTAACGCACCGCAGTTTGGCTCGGCAATTTGGTCAAAGTGTGGTCCAAACGTCGGCAAATTTGGAGGTCGAAAAATGTTCCGACGAACTTCAAATTTTGCATGCCCTAAACTCTCTATATTGCGCACTTGTCATAAAAAATTGACAGACTTTCGCCGGGAAATGGCAGAGAAATTTCAAAGTTTAGAAAAAACTGGGTTGAGGGCTTCCTGACTGCTCTCGCGCAAACCGTGGCTGTCTGTACACACCTCTTTGGGGTACTCCTGAGTTGTGCGCATGCTCAGTCATTCGGACTGTCGTTAACGCACCGCAGTTTGGCTCGGCAATTTGGTCAAAGTGTGGTCCAAACGTCGGCAAATTTGGAGGTCGAAAAATGTTCCGACGAACTTCAAATTTTGCATGCCCTAAACTCTCTATATTGCGCACTTGTCATAAAAAATTGACAGACTTTCGCCGGGAAATGGCAGAGAAATTTCAAAGTTTAGAAAAAACTGGGTTGAGGCTTCCTGACTGCTCTCGCGCAAACCGTGGCTGTCTGTACACACCTCTTTGGGGTACTCCTGAGTTGTGCGCATGCTCAGTCATTCGGACTGTCGTTAACGCACCGCAGTTTGGCTCGGCAATTTGGTCAAAGTGTGGTCCAAACGTCGGCAAATTTGGAGGTCGAAAAATGTTCCGACGAACTTCAAATTTTGCATGCCCTAAACTCTCTATATTGCGCACTTGTCATAAAAAATTGACAGACTTTCGCCGGGAAATGGCAGAGAAATTTCAAAGTTTAGAAAAAACTGGGTTGAGGCTTCCTGACTGCTCTCGCGCAAACCGTGGCTGTCTGTACACACCTCTTTGGGGTACTCCTGAGTTGTGCGCATGCTCAGTCATTCGGACTGTCGTTAACGCACCGCAGTTTGGCTCGGCAATTTGGTCAAAGTGTGGTCCAAACGTCGGCAAATTTGGAGGTCGAAAAATGTTCCGACGAACTTCAAATTTTGCATGCCCTAAACTCTCTATATTGCGCACTTGTCATAAAAAATTGACAGACTTTCGCCGGGAAATGGCAGAGAAATTTCAAAGTTTAGAAAAAACTGGGTTGAGGCTTCCTGACTGCTCTCGCGCAAACCGTGGCTGTCTGTACACACCTCTTTGGGGTACTCCTGAGTTGTGCGCATGCTCAGTCATTCGGACTGTCGTTAACGCACCGCAGTTTGGCTCGGCAATTTGGTCAAAGTGTGGTCCAAACGTCGGCAAATTTGGAGGTCGAAAAATGTTCCGACGAACTTCAAATTTTGCATGCCCTAAACTCTCTATATTGCGCACTTGTCATAAAAAATTGACAGACTTTCGCCGGGAAATGGCAGAGAAATTTCAAAGTTTAGAAAAAACTGGGTTGAGGCTTCCTGACTGCTCTCGCGCAAACCGTGGCTGTCTGTACACACCTCTTTGGGGTACTCCTGAGTTGTGCGCATGCTCAGTCATTCGGACTGTCGTTAACGCACCGCAGTTTGGCTCGGCAATTTGGTCAAAGTGTGGTCCAAACGTCGGCAAATTTGGAGGTCGAAAATGTTCCGACGAACTTCAAATTTTGCATGCCCTAAACTCTCTATATTGCGCACTTGTCATAAAAAATTGACAGACTTTCGCCGGGAAATGGCAGAGAAATTTCAAAGTTTAGAAAAAACTGGGTTGAGGCTTCCTGACTGCTCTCGCGCAAACCGTGGCTGTCTGTACACACCTCTTTGGGGTACTCCTGAGTTGTGCGCATGCTCAGTCATTCGGACTGTCGTTAACGCACCGCAGTTTGGCTCGGCAATTTGGTCAAAGTGTGGTCCAAACGTCGGCAAATTTGGAGGTCGAAAAATGTTCCGACGAACTTCAAATTTTGCATGCCCTAAACTCTCTATATTGCGCACTTGTCATAAAAAATTGACAGACTTTCGCCGGGAAATGGCAGAGAAATTTCAAAGTTTAGAAAAAACTGGGGTTGAGGCTTCCTGACTGCTCTCGCGCAAACCGTGGCTGTCTGTACACACCTCTTTGGGGTACTCCTGAGTTGTGCGCATGCTCAGTCATTCGACTGTCGTTAACGCACCGCAGTTTGGCTCGGCAATTTGGTCAAAGTGTGGTCCAAACGTCGGCAAATTTGGAGGTCGAAAAATGTTCCGACGAACTTCAAATTTGCATGCCCTAAACTCTCTATATTGCGCACTTGTCATAAAAAATTGACAGACTTTCGCCGGGAAATGGCAGAGAAATTTCAAAGTTTAGAAAAAACTGGGTTGAGGCTTCCTGACTGCTCTCGCGCAAACCGTGGCTGTCTGTACACACCTCTTTGGGGTACTCCTGAGTTGTGCGCATGCTCAGTCATTCGGACTGTCGTTAACGCACCGCAGTTTGGCTCGGCAATTTGGTCAAAGTGTGGTCCAAACGTCGGCAAATTTGGAGGTCGAAAAATGTTCCGACGAACTTCAAATTTTGCATGCCCTAAACTCTCTATATTGCGCACTTGTCATAAAAAATTGACAGACTTTCGCCGGGAAATGGCAGAGAAATTTCAAAGTTTAGAAAAAACTGGGTTGAGGCTTCCTGACTGCTCTCGCGCAAACCGTGGCTGTCTGTACACACCTCTTTGGGGTACTCCTGAGTTGTGCGCATGCTCAGTCATTCGGACTGTCGTTAACGCACCGCAGTTTGGCTCGGCAATTTGGTCAAAGTGTGGTCCAAACGTCGGCAAATTTGGAGGTCGAAAAATGTTCCGACGAACTTCAAATTTTGCATGCCCTAAACTCTCTATATTGCGCACTTGTCATAAAAAATTGACAGACTTTCGCCGGGAAATGGCAGAGAAATTTCAAAGTTTAGAAAAAAACTGGGTTGAGGCTTCCTGACTGCTCTCGCGCAAACCGTGGCTGTCTGTACACACCTCTTTGGGGTACTCCTGAGTTGTGCGCATGCTCAGTCATTCGGACTGTCGTTAACGCACCGCAGTTTGGCTCGGCAATTTGGTCAAAGTGTGGTCCAAACGTCGGCAAATTTGGAGGTCGAAAAATGTTCCGACGAACTTCAAATTTTGCATGCCCTAAACTCTCTATATTGCGCACTTGTCATAAAAAATTGACAGACTTTCGCCGCGGAAATGGCAGAGAAATTTCAAAGTTTAGAAAAAACTGGGTTGAGGCTTCCTGACTGCTCTCGCGCAAACCGTGGCTGTCTGTACACACCTCTTTGGGGTACTCCTGAGTTGTGCGCATGCTCAGTCATTCGGACTGTCGTTAACGCACCGCAGTTTGGCTCGGCAATTTGGTCAAAGTGTGGTCCAAACGTCGGCAAATTTGGAGGTCGAAAAATGTTCCGACGAACTTCAAATTTTGCATGCCCTAAACTCTCTATATTGCGCACTTGTCATAAAAAATTGACAGACTTTCGCCGGGAAATGGCAGAGAAATTTCAAAGTTTAGAAAAAACTGGGTTGAGGCTTCCTGACTGCTCTCGCGCAAACCGTGGCTGTCTGTACACACCTCTTTGGGGTACTCCTGAGTTGTGCGCATGCTCAGTCATTCGGACTGTCGTTAACGCACCGCAGTTTGGCTCGGCAATTTGGTCAAAGTGTGGTCCAAACGTCGGCAAATTTGGAGGTCGAAAAATGTTCCGACGAACTTCAAATTTTGCATGCCCTAAACTCTCTATATTGCGCACTTGTCATAAAAAATTGACAGACTTTCGCCGGGAAATGGCAGAGAAATTTCAAAGTTTAGAAAAAACTGGGTTGAGGCTTCCTGACTGCTCTCGCGCAAACCGTGGCTGTCTGTACACACCTCTTTGGGGTACTCCTGAGTTGTGCGCATGCTCAGTCATTCGGACTGTCGTTAACGCACCGCAGTTTGGCTCGGCAATTTGGTCAAAGTGTGGTCCAAACGTCGGCAAATTTGGAGGTCGAAAAATGTTCCGACGAACTTCAAATTTTGCATGCCCTAAACTCTCTATATTGCGCACTTGTCATAAAAAATTGACAGACTTTCGCCGGGAAATGGCAGAGAAATTTCAAAGTTTAGAAAAAACTGGGTTGAGGCTTCCTGACTGCTCTCGCGCAAACCGTGGCTGTCTGTACACACCTCTTTGGGGTACTCCTGAGTTGTGCGCATGCTCAGTCATTCGGACTGTCGTTAACGCACCGCAGTTTGGCTCGGCAATTTGGTCAAAGTGTGGTCCAAACGTCGGCAAATTTGGAGGTCGAAAAATGTTCCGACGAACTTCAAATTTTGCATGCCCTAAACTCTCTATATTGCTCACTTGTCATAAAAAAATGACAGACTTTCGCCGCGAAATGGCAGAGAAATTTCAAAGTTTAGAAAAAACTGGGTTGAGGCTTCCTGACTGCTCTCGCGCAAACCGTGGCTGTCTGTACACACCTCTTTGGGGTACTCCTGAGTTGTGCGCATGCTCAGTCATTCGGACTGTCGTTAACGCACCGCAGTTTGGCTCGGCAATTTGGTCAAAGTGTGGTCCAAACGTCGGCAAATTTGGAGGTCGAAAAATGTTCCGACGAACTTCAAATTTTGCATGCCCTAAACTCTCTATATTGCGCACTTGTCATAAAAAATTGACAGACTTTCGCCGGGAAATGGCAGAGAAATTTCAAAGTTTAGAAAAAACTGGGTTGAGGCTTCCTGACTGCTCTCGCGCAAACCGTGGCTGTCTGTACACACCTCTTTGGGGTACTCCTAAGTTGTGCGCATGCTCAGTCATTCGGACTGTCGTTAACGCACCGCAGTTTGGCTCGGCAATTTGGTCAAAGTGTGGTCCAAACGTCGGCAAATTTGGAGGTCGAAAAATGTTCCGACGAACTTCAAATTTTGCATGCCCTAAACTCTCTATATTGCGCACTTGTCATAAAAAATTGACAGACTTTCGCCGGGAAATGGCAGAGAAATTTCAAAGTTTAGAAAAAACTGGGTTGAGGCTTCCTGACTGCTCTCGCGCAAACCGTGGCTGTCTGTACACACCTCTTTGGGGTACTCCTGAGTTGTGCGCATGCTCAGTCATTCGGACTGTCGTTAACGCACCGCAGTTTGGCTCGGCAATTTGGTCAAAGTGTGGTCCAAACGTCGGCAAATTTGGAGGTCGAAAAATGTTCCGACGAACTTCAAATTTTGCATGCCCTAAACTCTCTATATTGCGCACTTGTCATAAAAAATTGACAGACTTTCGCCGGGAAATGGCAGAGAAATTTCAAAGTTTAGAAAAAACTGGGTTGAGGCTTCCTGACTGCTCTCGCGCAAACCGTGGCTGTCTGTACACACCTCTTTGGGGTACTCCTGAGTTGTGCGCATGCTCAGTCATTCGGACTGTCGTTAACGCACCGCAGTTTGGCTCGGCAATTTGGTCAAAGTGTGGTCCAAACGTCGGCAAATTTGGAGGTCGAAAAATGTTCCGACGAACTTCAAATTTTGCATGCCCTAAACTCTCTATATTGCGCACTTGTCATAAAAAATTGACAGACTTTCGCCGGGAAATGGCAGAGAAATTTCAAAGTTTAGAAAAAACTGGGTTGAGGCTTCCTGACTGCTCTCGCGCAAACCGTGGCTGTCTGTACACACCTCTTTGGGGTACTCCTGAGTTGTGCGCATGCTCAGTCATTCGGACTGTCGTTAACGCACCGCAGTTTGGCTCGGCAATTTGGTCAAAGTGTGGTCCAAACGTCGGCAAATTTGGAGGTCGAAAAATGTTCCGACGAACTTCAAATTTTGCATGCCCTAAACTCTCTATATTGCGCACTTGTCATAAAAAATTGACAGACTTTCGCCGGGAAATGGCAGAGAAATTTCAAAGTTTAGAAAAAACTGGGTTGAGGCTTCCTGACTGCTCTCGCGCAAACCGTGGCTGTCTGTACACACCTCTTTGGGGTACTCCTGAGTTGTGCGCATGCTCAGTCATTCGGACTGTCGTTAACGCACCGCAGTTTGGCTCGGCAATTTGGTCAAAGTGTGGTCCAAACGTCGGCAAATTTGGAGGTCGAAAAATGTTCCGACGAACTTCAAATTTTGCATGCCCTAAACTCTCTATATTGCGCACTTGTCATAAAAAATTGACAGACTTTCGCCGGGAAATGGCAGAGAAATTTCAAAGTTTAGAAAAAACTGGGTTGAGGCTTCCTGACTGCTCTCGCGCAAACCGTGGCTGTCTGTACACACCTCTTTGGGGTACTCCTGAGTTGTGCGCATGCTCAGTCATTCGGACTGTCGTTAACGCACCGCAGTTTGGCTCGGCAATTTGGTCAAAGTGTGGTCCAAACGTCGGCAAATTTGGAGGTCGAAAAATGTTCCGACGAACTTCAAATTTTGCATGCCCTAAACTCTCTATATTGCGCACTTGTCATAAAAAATTGACAGACTTTCGCCGGGAAATGGCAGAGAAATTTCAAAGTTTAGAAAAAACTGGGTTGAGGCTTCCTGACTGCTCTCGCGCAAACCGTGGCTGTCTGTACACACCTCTTTGGGGTACTCCTGAGTTGTGCGCATGCTCAGTCATTCGGACTGTCGTTAACGCACCGCAGTTTGGCTCGGCAATTTGGTCAAAGTGTGGTCCAAACGTCGGCAAATTTGGAGGTCGAAAAATGTTCCGACGAACTTCAAATTTTGCATGCCCTAAACTCTCTATATTGCGCACTTGTCATAAAAAATTGACAGACTTTCGCCGGGAAATGGCAGAGAAATTTCAAAGTTTAGAAAAAACTGGGTTGAGGCTTCCTGACTGCTCTCGCGCAAACCGTGGCTGTCTGTACACACCTCTTTGGGGTACTCCTGAGTTGTGCGCATGCTCAGTCATTCGGACTGTCGTTAACGCACCGCAGTTTGGCTCGGCAATTTGGTCAAAGTGTGGTCCAAACGTCGGCAAATTTGGAGGTCGAAAAATGTTCCGACGAACTTCAAATTTTGCATGCCCTAAACTCTCTATATTGCGCACTTGTCATAAAAAAATTGACAGACTTTCCCAGGGAAATGGCAGAGAAATTTCAAAGTTTAGAAAAAACTGGGTTGAGGCTTCCTGACTGCTCTCGCGCAAACCGTGGCTGTCTGTACACACCTCTTTGGGGTACTCCTGAGTTGTGCGCATGCTCAGTCATTCGGACTGTCGTTAACGCACCGCAGTTTGGCTCGGCAATTTGGTCAAAGTGTGGTCCAAACGTCGGCAAATTTGGAGGTCGAAAAATGTTCCGACGAACTTCAAATTTTGCATGCCCTAAACTCTCTATATTGCGCACTTGTCATAAAAAATTGACAGACTTTCGCCGGGAAATGGCAGAGAAATTTCAAAGTTTAGAAAAAACTGGGTTGAGGCTTCCTGACTGCTCTCGCGCAAACCGTGGCTGTCTGTACACACCTCTTTGGGGTACTCCTGAGTTGTGCGCATGCTCAGTCATTCGGACTGTCGTTAACGCACCGCAGTTTGGCTCGGCAATTTGGTCAAAGTGTGGTCCAAACGTCGGCAAATTTGGAGGTCGAAAAATGTTCCGACGAACTTCAAATTTTGCATGCCCTAAACTCTCTATATTGCGCACTTGTCATAAAAAATTGACAGACTTTCGCCGGGAAATGGCAGAGAAATTTCAAAGTTTAGAAAAAACTGGGTTGAGGCTTCCTGACTGCTCGCGCGCAAACCGTGGCTGTCTGTACACACCTCTTTGGGGTACTCCTGAGTTGTGCGCATGCTCAGTCATTCGGACTGTCGTTAACGCACCGCAGTTTGGCTCGGCAATTTGGTCAAAGTGTAGTCCAAACGTCGGCAAATTTGGAGGTCGAAAAATGTTCCGACGAACTTCAAATTTTGCATGCCCTAAACTCTCTATATTGCGCACTTGTCATAAAAAATTGACAGACTTTCGCCGGGAAATGGCAGAGAAATTTCAAAGTTTAGAAAAAACTGGGTTGAGGCTTCCTGACTGCTCTCGCGCAAACCGTGGCTGTCTGTACACACCTCTTTGGGGTACTCCTGAGTTGTGCGCATGCTCAGTCATTCGGACTGTCGTTAACGCACCGCAGTTTGGCTCGGCAATTTGGTCAAAGTGTGGTCCAAACGTCGGCAAATTTGGAGGTCGAAAAATGTTCCGACGAACTTCAAATTTTGCATGCCCTAAACTCTCTATATTGCGCACTTGTCATAAAAAATTGACAGACTTTCGCCGGGAAATGGCAGAGAAATTTCAAAGTTTAGAAAAAACTGGGTTGAGGCTTCCTGACTGCTCTCGCGCAAACCGTGGCTGTCTGTACACACCTCTTTGGGGTACTCCTGAGTTGTGCGCATGCTCAGTCATTCGGACTGTCGTTAACGCACCGCAGTTTGGCTCGGCAATTTGGTCAAAGTGTGGTCCAAACGTCGGCAAATTTGGAGGTCGAAAAATGTTCCAACGAACTTCAAATTTTGCATGCCCTAAACTCTCTATATTGCGCACTTGTCATAAAAAATTGACAGACTTTCGCCGGGAAATGGCAGAGAAATTTCAAAGTTTAGAAAAAACTGGGTTGAGGCTTCCTGACTGCTCTCGCGCAAACCGTGGCTGTCTGTACACACCTCTTTGGGGTACTCCTGAGTTGTGCGCATGCTCAGTCATTCGGACTGTCGTTAACGCACCGCAGTTTGGCTCGGCAATTTGGTCAAAGTGTGGTCCAAACGTCGGCAAATTTGGAGGTCGAAAAATGTTCCGACGAACTTCAAATTTTGCATGCCCTAAACTCTCTATATTGCGCACTTGTCATAAAAAATTGACAGACTTTCGCCGGGAAATGGCAGAGAAATTTCAAAGTTTAGAAAAAACTGGGTTGAGGCTTCCTGACTGCTCTCGCGCAAACCGTGGCTGTCTGTACACACCTCTTTGGGGTACTCCTGAGTTGTGCGCATGCTCAGTCATTCGGACTGTCGTTAACGCACCGCAGTTTGGCTCGGCAATTTGGTCAAAGTGTGGTCCAAACGTCGGCAAATTTGGAGGTCGAAAAATGTTCCGACGAACTTCAAATTTTGCATGCCCTAAACTCTCTATATTGCGCACTTGTCATAAAAAATTGACAGACTTTCGCCGGGAAATGGCAGAGAAATTTCAAAGTTTAGAAAAAACTGGGTTGAGGCTTCCTGACTGCTCTCGCGCAAACTGTGGCTGTCTGTACACACCTCTTTGGGGTACTCCTGAGTTGTGCGCATGCTCAGTCATTCGGACTGTCGTTAACGCACCGCAGTTTGGCTCGGCAATTTGGTCAAAGTGTGGTCCAAACGTCGGCAAATTTGGAGGTCGAAAAATGTTCCGACGAACTTCAAATTTTGCATGCCCTAAACTCTCTATATTGCGCACTTGTCATAAAAAAATTGACAGACTTTCGCCGGGAAATGGCAGAGAAATTTCAAAGTTTAGAAAAAACTGGGTTGAGGCTTCCTGACTGCTCTCGCGCAAACCGTGGCTGTCTGTACACACCTCTTTGGGGTACTCCTGAGTTGTGCGCATGCTCAGTCATTCGGACTGTCGTTAACGCACCGCAGTTTGGCTCGGCAATTTGGTCAAAGTGTGGTCCAAACGTCGGCAAATTTGGAGGTCGAAAAATGTTCCGACGAACTTCAAATTTTGCATGCCCTAAACTCTCTATATTGCGCACTTGTCATACAAAATTGACAGACTTTCGCCGGGAAATGGCAGAGAAATTTCAAAGTTTAGAAAAAACTGGGTTGAGGCTTCCTGACTGCTCTCGCGCAAACCGTGGCTGTCTGTACACACCTCTTTGGGGTACTCCTGAGTTGTGCGCATGCTCAGTCATTCGGACTGTCGTTAACGCACCGCAGTTTGGCTCGTCAATTTGGTCAAAGTGTGGTCCAAACGTCGGCAAATTTGGAGGTCGAAAAATGTTCCGACGAACTTCAAATTTTGCATGCCCTAAACTCTCTATATTGCGCACTTGTCATAAAAAATTGACAGACTTTCGCCGGGAAATGGCAGAGAAATTTCAAAGTTTAGAAAAAACTGGGTTGAGGCTTCCTGACTGCTCTCGCGCAAACCGTGGCTGTCTGTACACACCTCTTTGGGGTACTCCTGAGTTGTGCGCATGCTCAGTCATTCGGACTGTCGTTAACGCACCGCAGTTTGGCTCGGCAATTTGGTCAAAGTGTGGTCCAAACGTCGGCAAATTTGGAGGTCGAAAAATGTTCCGACGAACTTCAAATTTTGCATGCCCTAAACTCTCTATATTGCGCACTTGTCATAAAAAATTGACAGACTTTCGCCGGGAAATGGCAGAGAAATTTCAAAGTTTAGAAAAAACTGGGTTGAGGCTTCCTGACTGCTCTCGCGCAAACCGTGGCTGTCTGTACACACCTCTTTGGGGTACTCCTGAGTTGTGCGCATGCTCAGTCATTCGGACTGTCGTTAACGCACCGCAGTTTGGCTCGGCAATTTGGTCAAAGTGTGGTCCAAACGTCGGCAAATTTGGAGGTCGAAAAATGTTCCGACGAACTTCAAATTTTGCATGCCCTAAACTCTCTATATTGCGCACTTGTCATAAAAAATTGACAGACTTTCGCCGGGAAATGGCAGAGAAATTTCAAAGTTTAGAAAAAACTGGGTTGAGGCTTCCTGACTGCTCTCGCGCAAACTGTGGCTGTCTGTACACACCTCTTTGGGGTACTCCTGAGTTGTGCGCATGCTCAGTCATTCGGACTGTCGTTAACGCACCGCAGTTTGGCTCGGCAATTTGGTCAAAGTGTGGTCCAAACGTCGGCAAATTTGGAGGTCGAAAAATGTTCCGACGAACTTCAAATTTTGCATGCCCTAAACTCTCTATATTGCGCACTTGTCATAAAAAAATTGACAGACTTTCGCCGGGAAATGGCAGAGAAATTTCAAAGTTTAGAAAAAACTGGGTTGAGGCTTCCTGACTGCTCTCGCGCAAACCGTGGCTGTCTGTACACACCTCTTTGGGGTACTCCTGAGTTGTGCGCATGCTCAGTCATTCGGACTGTCGTTAACGCACCGCAGTTTGGCTCGGCAATTTGGTCAAAGTGTGGTCCAAACGTCGGCAAATTTGGAGGTCGAAAAATGTTCCGACGAACTTCAAATTTTGCATGCCCTAAACTCTCTATATTGCGCACTTGTCATACAAAATTGACAGACTTTCGCCGGGAAATGGCAGAGAAATTTCAAAGTTTAGAAAAAACTGGGTTGAGGCTTCCTGACTGCTCTCGCGCAAACCGTGGCTGTCTGTACACACCTCTTTGGGGTAATCCTGAGTTGTGCGCATGCTCAGTCATTCGGACTGTCGTTAACGCACCGCAGTTTGGCTCGTCAATTTGGTCAAAGTGTGGTCCAAACGTCGGCAAATTTGGAGGTCGAAAAATGTTCCGACGAACTTCAAATTTTGCATGCCCTAAACTCTCTATATTGCGCACTTGTCATAAAAAATTGACAGACTTTCGCCGGGAAATGGCAGAGAAATTTCAAAGTTTAGAAAAAACTGGGTTGAGGCTTCCTGACTGCTCTCGCGCAAACCGTGGCTGTCTGTACACACCTCTTTGGGGTACTCCTGAGTTGTGCGCATGCTCAGTCATTCGGACTGTCGTTAACGCACCGCAGTTTGGCTCGGCAATTTGGTCAAAGTGTGGTCCAAACGTCGGCAAATTTGGAGGTCGAAAAATGTTCCGACGAACTTCAAATTTTGCATGCCCTAAACTCTCTATATTGCGCACTTGTCATAAAAAATTGACAGACTTTCGCCGGGAAATGGCAGAGAAATTTCAAAGTTTAGAAAAAACTGGGTTGAGGCTTCCTGACTGCTCTCGCGCAAACCGTGGCTGTCTGTACACACCTCTTTGGGGTACTCCTGAGTTGTGCGCATGCTCAGTCATTCGGACTGTCGTTAACGCACCGCAGTTTGGCTCGGCAATTTGGTCAAAGTGTGGTCCAAACGTCGGCAAATTTGGAGGTCGAAAAATGTTCCGACGAACTTCAAATTTTGCATGCCCTAAACTCTCTATATTGCGCACTTGTCATAAAAAATTGACAGACTTTCGCCGGGAAATGGCAGAGAAATTTCAAAGTTTAGAAAAAACTGGGTTGAGGCTTCCTGACTGCTCTCGCGCAAACCGTGGCTGTCTGTACACACCTCTTTGGGGTACTCCTGAGTTGTGCGCATGCTCAGTCATTCGGACTGTCGTTAACGCACCGCAGTTTGGCTCGGCAATTTGGTCAAAGTGTGGTCCAAACGTCGGCAAATTTGGAGGTCGAAAAATGTTCCGACGAACTTCAAATTTTGCATGCCCTAAACTCTCTATATTGCGCACTTGTCATAAAAAATTGACAGACTTTCGCCAGGAAATGGCAGAGAAATTTCAAAGTTTAGAAAAAACTGGGTTGAGGCTTCCTGACTGCTCTCGCGCAAACCGTGGCTGTCTGTACACACCTCTTTGGGGTACTCCTGAGTTGTGCGCATGCTCAGTCATTCGGACTGTCGTTAACGCACCGCAGTTTGGCTCGGCAATTTGGTCAAAGTGTGGTCCAAACGTCGGCAAATTTGGAGGTCGAAAAATGTTCCGACGAACTTCAAATTTTGCATGCCCTAAACTCTCTATATTGCGCACTTGTCATAAAAAATTGACAGACTTTCGCCGGGAAATGGCAGAGAAATTTCAAAGTTTAGAAAAAACTGGGTTGAGGCTTCCTGACTGCTCTCGCGCAAACTGTGGCTGTCTGTACACACCTCTTTGGGGTACTCCTGAGTTGTGCGCATGCTCAGTCATTCGGACTGTCGTTAACGCACCGCAGTTTGGCTCGGCAATTTGGTCAAAGTGTGGTCCAAACGTCGGCAAATTTGGAGGTCGAAAAATGTTCCGACGAACTTCAAATTTTGCATGCCCTAAACTCTCTATATTGCGCACTTGTCATAAAAAAATTGACAGACTTTCGCCGGGAAATGGCAGAGAAATTTCAAAGTTTAGAAAAAACTGGGTTGAGGCTTCCTGACTGCTCTCGCGCAAACCGTGGCTGTCTGTACACACCTCTTTGGGGTACTCCTGAGTTGTGCGCATGCTCAGTCATTCGGACTGTCGTTAACGCACCGCAGTTTGGCTCGGCAATTTGGTCAAAGTGTGGTCCAAACGTCGGCAAATTTGGAGGTCGAAAAATGTTCCGACGAACTTCAAATTTTGCATGCCCTAAACTCTCTATATTGCGCACTTGTCATACAAAATTGACAGACTTTCGCCGGGAAATGGCAGAGAAATTTCAAAGTTTAGAAAAAACTGGGTTGAGGCTTCCTGACTGCTCTCGCGCAAACCGTGGCTGTCTGTACACACCTCTTTGGGGTACTCCTGAGTTGTGCGCATGCTCAGTCATTCGGACTGTCGTTAACGCACCGCAGTTTGGCTCGTCAATTTGGTCAAAGTGTGGTCCAAACGTCGGCAAATTTGGAGGTCGAAAAATGTTCCGACGAACTTCAAATTTTGCATGCCCTAAACTCTCTATATTGCGCACTTGTCATAAAAAATTGACAGACTTTCGCCGGGAAATGGCAGAGAAATTTCAAAGTTTAGAAAAAACTGGGTTGAGGCTTCCTGACTGCTCTCGCGCAAACCGTGGCTGTCTGTACACACCTCTTTGGGGTACTCCTGAGTTGTGCGCATGCTCAGTCATTCGGACTGTCGTTAACGCACCGCAGTTTGGCTCGGCAATTTGGTCAAAGTGTGGTCCAAACGTCGGCAAATTTGGAGGTCGAAAAATGTTCCGACGAACTTCAAATTTTGCATGCCCTAAACTCTCTATATTGCGCACTTGTCATAAAAAATTGACAGACTTTCGCCGGGAAATGGCAGAGAAATTTCAAAGTTTAGAAAAAACTGGGTTGAGGCTTCCTGGCTGCTCTCGCGCAAACCGTGGCTGTCTGTACACACCTCTTTGGGGTACTCCTGAGTTGTGCACATGCTCAGTCATTCGGACTGTCGTTAACGCACCGCAGTTTGGCTCGGCAATTTGGTCAAAGTGTGGTCCAAACGTCGGCAAATTTGGAGGTCGAAAAATGTTCCGACGAACTTCAAATTGTGCATGCCCTAAACTCTCTATATTGCGCACTTGTCATAAAAAATTGACAGACTTTCGCCGGGAAATGGCAGAGAAATTTCAAAGTTTAGAAAAAACTGGGTTGAGGCTTCCTGACTGCTCTCGCGCAAACCGTGGCTGTCTGTACACACCTCTTTGGGGTACTCCTGAGTTGTGCGCATGCTCAGTCATTCGGACTGTCGTTAACGCACCGCAGTTTGGCTCGGCAATTTGGTCGAAGTGTGGTCCAAACGTCGGCAAATTTGGAGGTCGAAAAATTTTCCGACGAACTTCAAATTTTGCATGCCCTAAACTCTCTATATTGCGCACTTGTCATAAAAAATTGACAGACTTTCGCCGGGAAATGGCAGAGAAATTTCAAAGTTTAGAAAAAACTGGGTTGAGGCTTCCTGACTGCTCTCGCGCAAACCGTGGCTGTCTGTACACACCTCTTTGGGGTACTCCTGAGTTGTGCGCATGCTCAGTCATTCGGACTGTCGTTAACGCACCGCAGTTTGGCTCGGCAATTTGGTCAAAGTGTGGTCCAAACGTCGGCAAATTTGGAGGTCGAAAAATGTTCCGACGAACTTCAAATTTTGCATGCCCTAAACTCTCTATATTGCGCACTTGTCATAAAAAATTGACAGACTTTCGCCGGGAAATGGCAGAGAAATTTCAAAGTTTAGAAAAAACTGGGTTGAGGCTTCCTGACTGCTCTCGCGCAAACCGTGGCTGTCTGTACACACCTCTTTGGGGTACTCCTGAGTTGTGCGCATGCTCAGTCATTCGGACTGTCGTTAACGCACCGCAGTTTGGCTCGGCAATTTGGTCAAAGTGTGGTCCAAACGTCGGCAAATTTGGAGGTCGAAAAATGTTCCGACGAACTTCAAATTTTGCATGCCCTAAACTCTCTATATTGCGCACTTGTCATAAAAAATTGACATACTTTCGCCGGGAAATGGCAGAGAAATTTCAAAGTTTAGAAAAAACTGGGTTGAGGCTTCCTGACTGCTCTCGCGCAAACCGTGGCTGTCTGTACACACCTCTTTGGGGTACTCCTGAGTTGTGCGCATGCTCAGTCATTCGGACTGTCGTTAACGCACCGCAGTTTGGCTCGGCAATTTGGTCAAAGTGTGGTCCAAACGTCGGCAAATTTGGAGGTCGAAAAATGTTCCGACGAACTTCAAATTTTGCATGCCCTAAACTCTCTATATTGCGCACTTGTCATAAAAAATTGACCGACTTTCGCCGGGAAATGGCAGAGAAATTTCAAAGTTTAGAAAAAAACTGGGTTGAGGCTTCCTGACTGCTCTCGCGCAAACCGTGGCTGTCTGTACACACCTCTTTGGGGTACTCCTGAGTTGTGCGCATGCTCAGTCATTTGGACTGTCGTTAACGCACCGCAGTTTGGCTCGGCAATTTGCTCAAAGTGTGGTCCAAACGTCGGCCAATTTGGAGGTCGAAAAATGTTCCGACGAACTTCAAATTTTGCATGCCCTAAACTCTCTATATTGCGCACTTGTCATAAAAAATTGACAGACTTTCGCCGGGAAATGGCAGAGAAATTTCAAAGTTTAGAAAAAACTGGGTTGAGGCTTCCTGACTGCTCTCGCGCAAACCGTGGCTGTCTGTACACACCTCTTTGGGGTACTCCTGAGTTGTGCGCATGCTCAGTCATTCGGACTGTCGTTAACGCACCGCAGTTTGGCTCGGCAATTTGGTCAAAGTGTGGTCCAAACGTCGGCAAATTTGGAGGTCGAAAAATGTTCCGACGAACTTCAAATTTTGCATGCTCCAAACTCTCTATATTGCGCACTTGTCATAAAAAATTGACAGACTTTCGCCGGGAAATGGCAGAGAAATTTCAAAGTTTAGAAAAAACTGGGTTGGGGCTTCCTGACTGCTCACACGCAAACCGTGGCTGTCTGTACACACCTCTTTGGGGTACTCCTGAGTTGTGCGCATGCTCAGTCATTCGGACTGTCGTTAACGCACCGCAGTTTGGCTCGGCAATTTGGTCAAAGTGTGGTCCAAACGTCGGCAAATTTGGAGGTCGAAAAATGTTCCGACGAACTTCAAATTTTGCATGCTCCAAACTCTCTATATTGCGCACTTGTCATAAAAAATTGACAGACTTTCGCCGGGAAATGGCAGAGAAATTTCAAAGTTTAGAAAAAACTGGGTTGGGGCTTCCTGACTGCTCACACGCAAACCGTGGCTGTCTGTACACACCTCTTTGGGGTACTCCTGAGTTGTGCGCATGCTCAGTCATTCGGACTGTCGTTAACGCACCGCAGTTTGGCTCGGCAATTTGGTCAAAGTGTGGTCCAAACGTCGGCAAATTTGGAGGTCGAAAAATGTTCCGACGAACTTCAAATTTTGCATGCTCCAAACTCTCTATATTGCGCACTTGTCATAAAAAATTGACAGACTTTCGACGGGAAATGGCAGAGAAATTTCAAAGTTTAGAAAAAAACTGGGTTGGGGCTTCCTGACTGCTCACACGCAAACCGTGGCTGTCTGTACACACCTCTTTGGGGTACTCCTGACTCGTGCGCATGCTCAGTTCTTCGGACTGTCGTTGACACGGCCAAGTTTGGGACGGGATTTTGCTCAAAGTGTGGTCCAAACGTCGGCAAATTTAGAGGTCCAAAAATTTTCCGACGAACTTCAAATTTTGCATGCTCCAAACACTCTATATTGCGCACTTGTCCTAAAAAATTGACAGACTTTCGCCGGGAAATGGCAGAGAAATTTCAGAGTTTAGGGAAAACTGGGTTGGAGCTTCCTGGCTGCTCCCGCAACCTGTGGCTGTCTGTACGCACCTCTTTGGTGTACTCCTGACTCGTGCGCATGCTCAGTCCTTCGGACTGTCGTTGACACGGCCCAGTTTGGGACGGGATTTTGCTCAAAGTGTGGTCCAAACGTCGGCAAATTTGGAGGTCGAAAAATTTTCCGACGAACTTCAAATTTTGCATGCTCCAAACACTCTATATTGCGCACTTGTCCTAAAAAATTGACAGACTTTCGACGGGAAATGGCCGAGAAATTTCAGAGTTTAGGGAAAACTGGGTTATGGCGTGTGGAACGTTGCAATATTCGATAATGCACAAATATATGTGCGATGTTTGATATATATGTGCGATGTTTTTTTCATATGTGCGATGTTTTTTTCATATGTGTGCGATGTTTTTTCATATGTATGCGATGTTAAAAATATATGTGCAATAATTTGACATTTCGACATATATGGTTGGATATTTCAATGTGTGGGGTCGCGGTGTTCGTTGAATATGGGCGTGATCTTTCATAGATTGGTTCCCGATCCCTATAGATTGGTTCGCTTATTGCGAAAGTGTGGAATATGTGGACGGGAACCAGTCTATTCTCCTGTGTTGAATATGTGGAATATATGGCGTGTGGAACGTTGCAATAATTTGACATATATATGCAATGTTTTTTCATATGTATGCGATGTTAAATATAATTGTTTTTCCCGTATTAGGGCGACCGTTTTGGGTAGAGAGCTTACAGAGACCACTAAATCTTCAAATTTGGCGGGAAAAAGGTCATGAGTTGACACTATTTTCTCCTCAAAATCTCTATAAAAACATTTTTGGCAACCTAGAGGAAAATGGTGCGTGCCCTAATAAAAATGGTTACAAACCTAATAAAAATGGTTTTTGACCTAAAAAAGATGGTTTTTGAAGCACCTATCATTAGGGCGACCGGTAGCCGGTCGCCCTAATACGGCCGGTCGCCCTAATACGCCTTTTTTACCCACATCCGGTCGCCCTATTACGGGTTTAGTGCAATAATTTGACATATATATGCAATGTTAAAAATATATGTGGGATATTTCGACATATATGTGGGATATTTCAATGTGTGGGGTCGCGGTGTTCGTGATATATGGGCGTGATCTTTCATAGATTGGTTCCCGATCCCTATAGATTGGTTCGCTTATTGCGAAAGTGTGGAATATGTGGACGGGAACCAGTCTATTATCCTGTGTGGAATATGTGGACGGGAACCAGTCTAGATCTTTCAATGTATGTGCGTAGACTGGTTCCCGCTCCACATATTCCACATACAACGACTGAATATGAGGAGTGGATTTGCGTGCGTGATATTTGGCACAAATACAAAGAAAACCATGCAGCCCCAATAGGCCTGTACCAAAAATAAATCAGCCTGGCAGATTAAATGACAGAAACTAAAGTGCAATTTCACGCAGCAGTCTATCAAGCTTGCAAACTTCGGTTACGTAATTAGTCACAAAAATTAATTGCGAAGTTGTATCTAGTGCGCGAATTAAGCCGCCTTAATTAATTCTAGCTTAGAGAAATTATAAAATAAGAAGGGGTCTTAAAATCGATTTATTCAGACAAGTAGGCACTTTTTGTTACGTTTTTCAGCTGTAATATAAGAAATATTAATGTAGAATCATCATCAATCAGCTTTATCGTCATAGCAATCGATTTAATTAGTCAAACAAATTAATTGCGAAGTTGTATCCAGTGCCGGAATCAAGCCGCCTTAATCTTAGAGAAATTGGGAAATAAGAAGGCGTCTTAAAATGCGATTTATTCAGACAAGAAGGCACTTTTAATTTAGATTTTTCAACTGAAGCATAAGAACAACTCATATAGAATCACAATCAACCAGCTTTATAGTCAAAGCCATCGATTTAATTAGTCAAACAAATTAATTGCAGAGTTGTATACAGTTCGCGAAGCCGCCTTAGATATGTTTTGTGCACGCACATGCGTCGCTTGAGGGCGCTATTTGCACCTCCTTCAAAATGGCCGCGAAAATGTCGAAATGGCCTTACGAGCGCGAGCAAAAACAATGAACAACAAAGACAAGAGATGTTCGCCTGCTCGCGCCAAACTGAGGGGGCGCCGAAGCCAGTGGGCACGATCGATTTTGCTTGCATTAATAAATTTCGTCATGAATCTTTGTCATGTTTGTGAACAACGTCGGCGCATCGGCTCCTGTGGCTGTGCAGCTTCGCCGCCGAGTGGCTATCGGTATACGCCTATACTAGTTAGGTAATGTTTAGCCCTAAGGGCTGTGAATTGCTCGCTTTTCAAATCTGACTTATTGAGTCGCTAATGCTATATCACAGCCCTAATTGACATGATTGAGGGGGACAATCATTGAGGAATGTACGACAATACTAAGTCTGAAACTGCTCAAATCTGACAAAGTTCTACTAAAAATATCGTCCGAAGCACATCAGACCGAGCACTTTCACATACACCATTGTAATCCTGAGAGTCTAGTGTTTCATAAAATAACAGTAACGCTTACGGAATCGTCAATTTGGCCATCTACGATGTCTGAAAACATTGGACAAATTTCGGACAATGTTCTGAGCCGCATTCCCTGGGTGACGCCATCTTAGCTGATATGCTGGACGCGTGGTGGCGCTTCTCGGTCAAGGAGCCCGGCTGTGCAATATAATATGCATAATTCATATTGACGTCCGTGTGTTTATTCCAGCTGGCAAGTACGTCACTCACACAGTTCGATAACTAGCTGCACTGCGCGCGTGACGTACTTGCCAGCTGGGATAAACACACGGACGTCAATATGAATTATGCATATTGCACAGTTAACCGGGCTCCACACTTTAGCTCAGGTTACCACACTTTAGCTCATCACCCCCGCACACGTGAGATTTTGGCCACGCGAGGCAAAAAATATCAAACATGTTAAATTTTTGGCTCACAGCCTCGCGAGGCAAAAAACGCAGCAAAATAGCCACCGCACACGAGAGCCAAGTGCTGAGCAAACGACCACGAATTACCGTTTGCTCAGCAAACGACCTCACGTGTGCGGCGGGCTTAAGCGTTACTGTTATTTTATGAAACACTAGACTCTCAGGATTACAATGGTGTATGTGAAAGTGCTAGGTCTGATGTGCTTCGGACGATATTTTTAGTAGAACTTTGTCAGATTTGAGCAGTTTCAGACTTAGTATTGTCGTACATCCCTCAATTAGGGCTGTGAATTAGCGACTCAATAAGTCAGATTTGAAAAGCGAGCAATTCACAGCCCTAATTTTAGGGCTAGGTAATGTTATGCACCTTGTACTGATACTGTATAGGGCCTACCTATACAAAGATGGCGCCCAGTAAACAGGCCTTGTGTTTGGCTCTGTCATTTATCATAATTTTTGCTGTAACCAGCCCTGGAAGCTGCATGAATGTGCTACCATCAGAGAGGATTTGTCATGCTGATTCACCTAGACAACTTTCATCAGGCATTTCTCTCCAGAAAATGAGAACTTTGACAACTTTCCTGGCAGTTTTTCAGCAGTTTCAGACAACTCTTCAACCATGCTGTGTGAGTTCCTACACGCCTGAGCGATTCCATGGACACCATGATGCAGCCTATTGTGTACCAATCAACTGCCATTGTTATCACCATGCACCAGAATGCAGCTTTCCTCACTGTGCTTTTTCAATATGGCTGCCTAGCAAATCCTGTCAACAAACACAAAGAGCTAGTAAGTTTGGCCATGCCCCAGTCGGATATTATTCAAACTCAGTAGCAACCTTCAACCTTATGCTGTCTGGAGATATTGAAAGAAACCCTGGGCCCACTAAAGATCCCTGTGCTAAGTGTAGTAAGCCAGTAAAAACCAACCAAAGATCCCTTCTGTGTGATGTCTGCTTGAACTATTGGCACCAGAAATGCATCCCTGACTTAACCATCACTTACTACAATCGGCTTATCAACAGTTCTATTGACTGGTTTTGCCCTCCCTGCACTGCAAACTGTCTGCCCTTTTCAGCATGCTGTGATGCCTCGTTCCAAGAGCTTTTCAATGAACCTGCAACTGTACCGGTAACTACAGACCCCCCTACCACTGACTTGCCACCCAGCCGTCCATCCAAAAACACAATCTCTTGCCTGCTATTCAATGCTCGCAGCATTTGCAATAAGCAACAGGATCTTCAAGCATTTCTGCAACTTCACCCCTTTGACGCTGTATTTATCACAGAGACTTGGATGTCAGCCGACAGTATTGACATTCTGTCGAGTCTGCCGAACTACATAACCATTCGCCGTGATCGCAACAACCGCGGTGGTGGTGTCATGGCCATCATCAAGGACTCACTGTTGCCAGTTCAACTAGACGACACCTACCCTAATGACATCGAGCTAACATGGATAAGCCTCACCGTAAAGCACTCAAAATGGCTGTTCGGTGTTGTCTATCGTCCACCAAATTCAGATGCAACTTTTATAGATAAACTACAAGAGGCCTGTGACAAAATCCAGCTAGACTTTCCAGAATATGAAGGAGTCACCATTGTTGGTGATTTTAACATTAACTGGAATGCAGACTCTACGTTATTTACCCAACTAAGCGAAATCGCCGATTCTGTTGGTGTTGTTTGATGTGACACGTCCATCAAACAACATCTCCTCTACTGGTTCGACTATTGATCTAGTCTTCACTAACAGGCCTGAGAAGTTCAACTCTGTAGAAACTGTAGCCAACCCGGTCAGCAGCGACCATCATGCAGTGCACTTCTTCATTTCTGGCATCAAATCTCCACCACAACCAAACAACATCCGCGCTTACTTACAATACAAAAGAGCTGACTACAAGCATATAAAGACTCTATTACACTTAGCGCCCTGGTCGGCATTTCTAGATGATAGTAACCCAGATGCATCGTGGGAAGGCTTCTTGGACATTTTGGATGCAACGATTCGGGACTGCATACCAAGAAAACAAAGTCGTCGAAAAAAGTCCCCCTGGATCACAGTTGAGCTCAAACAGCTCATTCGTCATAAACATAAGCTCTTCTCCAAAGCCAAGTCATCCGGTTCCAGTGACGCCTGGCAAGAGTTTAAACATGTACGAAATAAGGTAAAAAATGCTTCAAAATCGGCTTACTGGAAATACGTCGGTAAGCTTTTTACGACACCTGACAACAAACGAAGTTTCTGGCGTTTTGTTCAAGAACAGAAAAAATCTCAGTGCCCAGCATCTTTCCAGACAGAACGAAAACTCCTCCATAAACCTGCTGACATCTGCCAGGCTTTCAACGACCACTTCACCTCAATCCATTCTCCACCAGCTCTGCCCTCAGAAACCCCACCCCCTTGCTCACTCCCAATCCCGGAAATTCCTCCAGTTAGAATCAGTCTTGGATGGCTCCAGAAAACCCTACTGACCCTAACTCCGCACAAGGCACCTGGCCCAGATGGCATATCACCGACATTACTCCGTGCTACAGCCTGCTCCTTGGCTCCACCTCTGCTACGAGTAATGAACTGCTCTCTCGCTAATGGTACTCTACCAACAGACTGGAAACTTTCCCAGATCACACCAGTTTTTAAGTCAGGAAAACGCTGTGACATCACTAATTATCGCCCAGTGGCCTTAACAGCAGTCATTTGTAAAGTTTTGGAAAGGGCCGTGGCTGATAACATCAACGAACACATGTCATCCCTCTGCCTCAACAACCCAAAACAACATGGCTTCACCTCACGCAAGTCCTGCGTCACGCAGCTAACAAATGCTATTCACAACTGGGCCAGCATTTTAGACACACCACATCCACCCCGCATTGACGTGATCTTTCTGGATTTCAGCAAGGCATTTGATGTAATGCCTCATCACATCCTCCTTGACAAATTGGCTCGTTTATACAATATTCGTGGGCAGAACTGGGCATGGCTGAAGTCATTTTTAATGGACAGAAAGCAACGGGTTATGTACAAGGGATCCTTTTCTGACTGGGCCCCTGTCACTTCCGGAGTTCCCCAGGGCAGTGTTCTTGGGCCTCTGCTCTTCAACATCTTCATCAATGATATATCCAACAACCTGGCCACAAATTCCTTGCTGTTTGCCGATGATGCAGTCATCTATCAACCCATCAATTCACCCAACGACGAGCAAGCCCTTCAGTCGTCTCTGACCCAGCTGGAAACATGGACTCAGACGAATGCAATGAAGCTGAACACTCGCAAAACCAAAGTTCTACACATGACACGCTCCAAGAAACCAGCACCACTTCCTCAGTACCTTCTCAACGGGTCTCCACTCAGTACCACAACCGCATACAAATACCTCGGAATCACCATAAATGACACCCTCACCTGGAATAACCACAAAGACACAGTAATATCCAAAGCCAACAGGACATTAGGATTCATCTGGCAAATGGCAGGAGGAACTTCAACGTCAGCCTTAGCTTCCCTCTACAAGTCACTAGTATTACCGGTTGTTGAATACGGCCTTCCAGCATGGACCCCATATACCCAAACAGCAATCTCCAAAATTGAAAAGATCCAGAGGCGAGCTAGCCGCATGTGCCTGCGGCAGCGTAGGAGAGAAATGGAATATAAAGACAGGCTTCGTACTTTGGGATGGTCATCACTGGAAAGTAGGAGACAAAAACACACCATCAGCTTTGTTATCAAGTGTCTGTTTGGTTTGGTAGACTGCCAGTCAATAGTTGATAAAACCGAAATCAATCCTCGTCATTTGGACACATTAACTTTTCGCCATCACTTCGCCCGAACTCTTGCTCTCAAGAACACACCCACCCATGTTTTCCCCCGCATCTGGAGCAGTCTTCCGTCACACATCAAGGACTCTGTCATTCTGGACTCTTTTCAATCTTTTAATAGAAGTTTGTCCTCTTACTTCCAAGAATTATAATTTTTCCCTGCATTGTCATTTTCATTTCTGCCCTCGTGTACATTTGTAAACCTATTTACTTGCGTAACCAATTTCTTGATCCCGAAGACCAACATCAGTTGAGTCAATTTTAATTTTTGTTTTCACTATTTGTTTCCTTTGTGAGCTTATTTTTATTGATTTAGACTATGAAAGTTTGCAATTGTCCACTGATTGCCTATACTTGCACACATACTTGATTGCCCCATTTGTTTATCATTGCCTAATCCCTCTCCCCCTCTTTTACCTTCCTTATCCCACTTTTTTTATGTTAAATTTTCTATTTAACGTCCAGATTGTATGTTTATTTATATATATTTTGTTTGTTTTTTTGTTGTTTTTTTGTTTCCGTTTTGTTTGTTTTGTTTTTGTTTGTTGGGTTGTTGGGTTGTTTGTTGGGGTGTTTTGTTTTGTTTTGTTTTTGTTTTTGTTTTTGTTTATTTTTATTTTTAAAATTACTAATTTGTTCTAGATGCAGACATGTGTGTATATATATATATATATTATATTTTTTTGTGTGTAGCGTTTTGAGTTTGGATAGACAGGTCCTCGGACTACAGTGTTTCAGTATACTTTTGTTTATCCTGGCCAGCTTTTAATGCTTTGTTTGTTGTTGATCCCATCCACCAATCCCTCCCTTCCCTAATACCATCAGTCCTATCCCTGCCCTCCCTTTTACCGATTTTGTACTGATCCTTTTCAAATTGATAGTATTGTTTCCCAATTTGTTACTGTATTTGTTGTTTGTTGATGGCCGAATAAATAATAATAATAATAATAATAATAAGAGTTGAGAAGCTGACCCTGTTGACTTATTAGGCATCGTTAAAAGGGTTAACATGTGCAGATTTGATGGGAAAAACCCAATATTTTGGGTGAGAATAGTTTAAGATTTTGTGAGGAAACACTTAGAGATTTTCCAGTCTGTTTGTACACGAGTTCTGAAGCCATAATAAACTTCTCAATTCTTTAAAGATGAGCACATTTTATTTTTTTGTATTTGTGAATATATATACTCTACATTCTTTAAAGATGCTCGTCATACTATAGGAACTGCTAACCCAATCTACCCCTAGAACTATGGGGGATAATGTATCCCCCATAGGTACCGGTAATGTTGTTTTTTTCCAATATGGCGGAGTCCGAACTTTAAGATCGGACAGAAACGTTTTCGGCTAGCGCAATAATCCGCTGCCCAATCGCCACCAAACTCCGTCTGATAGTTCTTGAGACACTCACCTTGCGTGGGGTGATACTATATACCGGAAAACACCGGAAAATACCGGAAAACACCGGAAAACATACTAAATACCGGAAAACACTAAATACCGGAAAACACCGAAAAACACCGGAAAACATACTAAATACCGGAAAACACACTAAATACCGGAAAACACCGGAAAACACACTAAATACCGGAAAACACCGGAAAACATACTAAATACCGGAAAACACACTAAATACCGGAAAACACCCGAAAGCACTTAATAACACCACCCCCACTACCTGCGGAAAACACCATAAAATACTGTTTTCCGGTGTTTTCCGGTATTTAGTATGTTTTCCGGTATTTAGTATGTTTTCCGGTGTTTTCCGGTAAATAGTACTACCGCCTTGCGTGTGTCTACGGAATTTCGGTACCATTTGTCCATTAAATTCTCCTAAAAAATTTTGGGAAATGAACGGGAACATGTGCGATGCATCCACATGCGTGATCCAGGCATTTGGTAAAAGCTGGAGTTGCCGGAACTCCCGGAGTTGCCGGAACAGCTGGGACCAATAAAAAATCCAAGCAGTTCCGGCAACTCTGGGAGTTCTGGCAACTCCGGCTTTTACCGAATGCCTGGATTACGCATGTGGACGCATCGCACATGTTCCAGTTCATTTCCCAACATTTTTTAGGAGAATTTAATGGACAGATGGTACCGAAATTCCTTAGACACACGCAAGGTGAGTGTCTCAAGAACTATCAGACGGAGTTTGGTGGCGATTGGGCAGCGGATTATTGCGCTAGCCGAAAACGTTTCTGTCCGATCTTAAAGTTCAGGCGCCGCCATATTGGAAAAAAAAACAACATTACCTATGGGGGATACATGATCCCCCATAGTTCTAGGGGTAAACCCAATCCACATACATGCCCAGGATTCGAAACAGGTACGCCAGAGGGAAGGCGAGGAAAGAACCACTACGCCAACCGGACCGCCCTTAAGCAAATTAAATTAAAAATGATCAACGGGGGTTTTACTGCAGGTTGTTTCTTTCTTATTTGTTTGTTTGAAAGAAGAAATACAAATAAAGCAAACTAACAAAACAGACAAAGTGAGAATTTTATCAATATAAATTTCTTTATATTATTTATAACAATTTAAAACAATGTAACGGTACAATCTGGACGATTCCAAGATTTTGGGTATCAGGCTATAAATAGTTTCATTATGTAATAATGTACGACTAACTAATTTTTTGACAAAATTAAAACCTCCCAGATATAGATGTTTAAAAATCATACACCTCAGGCGACAGACAAAAAAAGGAACATAATTAGTCACACGAATGTGGTCACGTGACGTCTGACTGTTGCGTTCCTACATAATCATGGTAATGCCGTATTCCACTCATGCTCGCGGGATAACTAATATTATCTTCAAGCAAAATTGACGCACTAATAACACGCGCACTCTGCAAGTACTACATGTACTCCGCGCATATGCGTAGGGACACAGTTATCTTGGAATACCATGGTGCATTTACCGGTACGCAGAGTGCAATATGAGAATCGGAAGAGTATTATGAAACATTATCACACTGTTGGTTGCCATGGATCCACCAATCAAAACGACGGATTCAAGTTTGCTTGAAGATATATTAAGTTATCAACATTTGAAGTTATACAGGGTGTATCAGAAAAAGTAGACAGTCACGCTCATAAAATTGTAGATAAAATGAAAATTGTAGTATTTTTTGAAAATTGGCTCACAAATATTGAAATATCGGTAGACATAAGTTTCGAGTTTTCATTAACGTCGTCATCATGTTGGGAATTTCACACCTGGCTGAACAGGGGCTAGTTTTGTAAACAAAGCTAAAATTAACTTGCGCATAAAAATGGAAGATGCAAAACAGGATCAAGGAGCACAAGAGGTAAATTTGACATGTCCTTTTTTTGCTATCAGCTTATCAGAAAGTATAGCTTTACAGAAAGTGTGTACATTGAAGGGGCATCGGGGCCAACTCAGCAGGGCATGAGGCCATTGGCCTTGGAGCCTTGGTTAATGTCAAGGCCTAGGATGCTGGCCAAGTTGGCCTCAGAAAGTGTATATCTTGAAGGGGCATCGAGGCCAACTCAGCAGGGCATGAGGCCAACTCAGCAGGGCATGAGGCCAACTCAGCAGGGCATGAGGCCAACTCAGCAGGGCATGAGGCCAACTCAGCAGGGCATGAGGCCAACTCAGCAGGGCATAAGGCCATTGGCTTTGGTAGCCTTGGTTAATGTCAAAGCCTGGGACTGAACCCTTTCGAACACGTGCGAGTATGCCATTTTGGGAGTCAAATTATGCATCGGGGCCAACTCAGCAGGGCATGAGGCCATTGGCCATGGAGCCTTGGTTAATGTCAAGGCCTGTGATAGGGTATACTGGCCAAGTTGGCCTCAGAAAGTGTATATCTTGAAGGGGCATGAGGCCAACTCAGCAGGGCATGAGGCCAACTCAGCAGGGCATGAGGCCAACTCAGCAGAGCATGAGGCCAACTCAGCAGGGCATAAGGCCATTGGCTTTGGTAGCCTTGGATAATGTCAAAGCCTGGGATTGAACCCTTTTGAACACGTGCGAATATGCCATTTTGGGAGTCAAATAATGCTGAGTCATTGTGGAAGCAATGTGCGTGCGCGTTGTGTGTGTCTCTTGTGGGCGTAACGCGGTTTAGTTCCCCAATGGGAGCCTCATCATAGCGCGTTACACGCGCTATGGACACACACAACGCGCACGCACATTGCTTCCACATTGACGCAGCATTGTTTTACTCCCAAAATGACGTCATTGGCACGAGCTCAATAGGGCATGATGGCCAAGTTGGCTTCAGAAAGTGTATCTTGAAGGGGCATCGGGGCCAACTCAGCAGGGCATGAGGCCATTGGCCTTGGTGACTTTGGTTAATGTCAAAGCCTGGATTGGTTGCATTTCTGTCACAGTTGCTAATTTTTGTTCATTATGTATTCACAGATTGGAGATGGAGCCCACAGACTGTGGAGCTTCATATTACACACTACAAAAATGGACGTGTTGCCATGGATACTGAAAACACAGAAGAGGTGAGTTTTTGGCCATCATTCCAATTTTATTACAGTGGAATTTTGCTATAATGAACACCAAAAAGAACATTCAGCTACAGTTAACATCACTCATGGCTCCCAATTATTTGTTCGCGTTAAACGCCACCAAAACAAACACTTGTATGGTTCAGATACGATGCCCATTTATGGTGACTTTCCACTGTATTAAAACTTGTCTAGCTTCCGCTTATAGGTAGGGCTTCCTCAAAGATGATATAGCAGCAAAAGTGCAAGATAGCCCACCCATGCGAAATCAATTCAATAAAGTGAAGTATGTAAAGGCACCATTTTAGTAATAAGCAAACTAGACGCGCCTTGTGTCTGTTTGACATGCCTCTCGTAGTGTAATCTGTGTCGCGGCGAATAGTTACAGCGGCATCCACACTTGAGATGAGAGAAAAGTCGTAAGGGCTTTATCGGGATTCCAACCTGACACCTGTGACTCACTGGGCAGAAGCTCTACCATCTGAGCTATAAGGCACAGTGGTATACTCCCTCAGATTTTACCCAAGACCTCTGCCACACCAGGCAGATGCTCTACCAGCTGAGCCATAAGGCACAGTGGTATACTCCCTCAGATTTTCCCCAAGACCTCTGACTCACCAGACAGACACTCCACCAGCTGCTAAGCTATAAGGCACAGTAGTATACCCCCTCAGGTTTCCCCCAAGACCTATGACACACCAGGCAGATGCTCTACCAGCTGAGCTATAAGGCACAGTGGTATACTCTGTCAGGTTTTCCCTAAGACCTCTGACACACCACGCAGATGCTCTACCAGCTGAGCTATAAGGCAAAGTGGTATACTCCCTCAGATTTTCCTTAAGACCTTTTACACACCAGGCAGATGCTCTACCAGCTGAGCTATAAGGCAAAGTGGTATACTCCCTCAGATTTTCCCCAAGACCTCTAACTCACCAGACAGACGCTCTACCAGCTGAGCTATAAGGCACAGTGGTATACTCCCTCATATTTTCCTTAAGACC
Source organism: Henricia sp. BOLD:AAB3569 (assembly GCA_037783545.1). Taxonomy (NCBI): domain Eukaryota; kingdom Metazoa; phylum Echinodermata; class Asteroidea; order Spinulosida; family Echinasteridae; genus Henricia; species Henricia sp. BOLD:AAB3569. The sequence continues at coordinate 33,039 of JBBELK010001432.1, forward strand.
TTTTACACACCAGGCAGATGCTCTACCAGCTGAGCTATAAGGCACAGTAGTACATGTTATACACCCTCAGATTTTCCCCAAGACCTCTGACACACCAGGCAGATGCTGTACCAGCTGAGCTATAAGGCACAGTGGTATACTCCCTCAGGTTTTCCCAAAGACCTCTGACACACCGGGCAGATGCTCTACCAGCTGAGCTATACATGCTATAAGGCACAGTGGTATATTCCCTCAGGTTTTCCCTAAGACCTCTGACACACCGGGCAGATGCTCCACCAGCTGAGCTATAAGGCACAGTGGTATGCTCCCTCAGGTTTTCTCCAAGACCTCTGACACACCAGGCAGATGCTCTACCAGCTGAGCTATAAGGCACAGTGGTATACTCCCTCAGATTTTCCCCAAGACCTCTGACACACCGGGCAGATGCTCTACCAGCTGAGCTATAAGTCACAGTGGTATACTCCCTCAGGTTTTCCCCAAGACCTCTGACACACCGGGCAGATGCTCCACCAGCTGAGCTATAAGGCACAGTGGTATACTCCCTCAGGTTTTCCCCCAAGACCTCTGACACACCGGGCAGATGCTCCACCAGCTGAGCTATAAGGCACAGTGGTATACTCTGTCAGGTTTTCCCCAAGACCTCTGACACACCGGGCAGACGCTCCACCAGCTGAGCTATAAGGCACAGTAGTATACATGTACACCCTCAGATTTTTCCCACTGGTCATTCCATATGAACTCAACCAATGTTCAAAAATCTTCCCGGGTCACCGACTCCAATTTGGTTCAATTTTATTTTGGAGATACCTCTATATGACTAATGAATACATGCAAAATTTTAGCCTTCTACTCCAAAGGGTTTTCGAGATATGACCCCCCCAAAATTGGGGGCCACGCCCCCTTTTTACCCTCGCGAATGCCGAATGTTAATTTGTAGGGGTTTTGGAGGTCAATTTCTTCATAACGAATTAGAGACATGAGCTGCAAATTGCTATCCAGGGTAAATAAGGGCCAGACTTTCAGAATCTGCTATCAGAATTGCCCTACTCTTTTCTTTTTCAAGTTATTGGCCTCTGAAATATGAATTGTTTTATGGGCGGAAATCTTTTTGACAATTTTTGACTGGCAGGTTCACCATGTGGGCAGTTACCCATGGTAATGATTTTTTTTCTGCTTGACTGTTGATTGTACATGTCTTGTCTCTATTTGTTCAAAAATTCAACTTGTTTTCTCATCTCCTTCACTGTGTAATAAGCTTATCAAATATAGGCGTTTTTTGCACAAACGCCCCCTATTTGTCTATTGTATTACTATCTATGATTGCCATAGGTGACACTACATAAAGCAGAGACATGTTAACTTGAATGTTATTGTTTTATAGTATCATTCCTCACCTACATTCACCTAAGTGGTAAGGTAAGTTGAACAGAATGGGTCCATTTTGCCCATGAACAACTGTGAAACTGTGGTGTCTTTTATTAGACACTAATAATTATACATGTCATAAACTGCACTGGCAGAAGTGAGGCTATTTCAATTCTGCCAGTGCAGTTTATGACATGTATAATTCTTAGTGTCTAATAAAAGACACCAGAGTTTCAGTTGTTCATGGGCAAAATGGACCCATTCTGTTTAACTTACCTTACCACTTAGGTGAATTTAGGTGAGGAATGATACTATAAAACAATAACATTCAAGTTAACATGTCTCTGCTTTATGTAGTGTACAAATCGTAGATAGTAATACAATAGACAAATAGGGGGCGTTTGTGCAAAAAACGCCTTCATTTGATAAGCTTATTACACAGTGAAGGAGATGAGAAAACAAGTTGAATTTTTGAGCAAATAGAGACAAGACATGTACAATCAAGCAGGAAAAAAATCATTACCATGGGTAACTGCCCACATGCTGAACCTGCCAGTCGAAAATTGTCAAAAAGATTTCCGCCCATAACAAAATTCATATTTCAGAGGCCAATAACTTAAAAAAAAAAAGAGATAGGGCAATTATGATAGCAGATTCTGAAAGTCTGGGCCCTATTTACCCTGGATAGCAATTTGCAGCTCATGTCTCTAATTCGTTATGAAGATATTGACCTCCAAAACCCCTACAAATTAAATTTGGCATTCGCGAGGGTAAAAAGGGGGCGTGGCCCCCAATTTTGGGGGTGATCATATCTCAAAAACCCTTTGGAGTAGAAGGCTAAAATTTTGCATGTGTTCATTATTCATATAGAGGTGTCTCCAAAATAAAATTTAACCAAGTTGGAGTCGGTCACCTGGGCACCTCTGGTTGAGTTCATATGGAATGAGACCTAGGTGACACACCAGGCAGATGCTCTACCAGCTGAGCTATAAGGCAAAGTGGTATACTCCCTCAGATTTTCCCCAAGACCTCTGACTCACCAGACAGATGAGCTACAGGGCAGACGCTCTACCATCTGAGCTATAAGGCACAGTGGTATACTCCCTCAGGTTTTTCCCAAGAACCCAATTGTTCTCTTATTGTTGCATGGGACCGCAACTGAGCAAAGTAACAAACACAATATTTGGTATGGTACCTAATCACCATTGAAATGAAACAACCAAACTATTGGATGAAAAAAAATCAGCAACCGCGAGAGTCATGTCAAACGGACATGAGGCGCATCTACTGGTAGTTTGCTTACTAAAATTTCTACGGAGGTCAGCCCCTGGTAGAGTAGTCTATCTTGCAGCAGGCATTTAACTTTAATAGTTTGTGTAGTATTCAATTGTTCGTATTCAAATTTATGCAAATAAATGCTTAATTTACATATTACTACACCATTAATTAATACTGACATATTGATGTACTGTTCTTGCCTTAATCAAAATTATGCAAATCTGGGTACTTATTTACATGTCACTGCAGCATGCTAAATTTACTATTTTGCCCTTGCTCATGTATGTATGGTGTTCCCCTGAAGCGGAGTTCCAGTTTTGTTTTTTAGAAGTCACATCATGGCCATGGTTTCATCATGATGTTACCCAGAATGCCCCAATATTTTCTCATGTTTATTCATGCATGGTGTCCCTCTGAAACTGAGTTCCAGTTTTGTTTTTTGGAAGTCACATCATGGCCATGGTTTTATCATGATGCTACCTAGAATGCCCCAATATTTTCTCATGTTTATTCATGCATGGTGTATACCCCTGAAACTGAGTTCCAGTTTTATTTTTTAGAAGTCATATAGTGGCCATGGTTTCATGATGCTACCCAGAATGCCCCAATGCATTGAATGAAATTAGTTAATACTGACATCAGGTGTACTATCCTTATCAACATTTTAATTTTAAAAATTGCTCATTTACATACCATATTTCCCAAATATGTTTGTTTCTACTACGGCATGTTACTCACAGTGGCTCAAGAGTCCAAAAACATTTACTTCCAGCCAAAAAGCTACAAGAGTTGAATACAGCTTTCAAAGATTTTTGCAAACTTTGTTTTGTTGATCATCATGTCTCTGTTAGGGGCCGTCCATAAAGGAGGGGGGAGGGGGTTGTTGACATTGCGTACAGGGTGGCAGGGGGGAGGATCCAAGCCAATGCGTATGTACGCAAACTGAAAATTTGCTTTTACTAAAACGAGAAAGGAATTGGACAAGTTGACAACATATTAGACAGGCCACACATTTTTGTCACTCATCTCACATTTTTTTCACTCCTCAATTTAGGTTTTTCCCATTAAATCTGCAGTTTGTGTAAACAAAAATGCAAAAACAATCTCATTTATTTCAGATTTTTGAGGCGACATGCGAATCGTTAGTAGTATATAGCACTATACATGTAGTACTGAACCATTTACCAATGCTTACTAATGCTGAGGTATATGGAATGCGTATGCGTACAGTGGTGAAGAGGTTGGAGCCACGCCATGCGTACAGGAGGGAGGGAGGGTCTAAAAAGTTACTGTATTTCTAGCATTGTGTGCTATGATATCATTGGAAAGCCTGTTCATTTCTCTAACAGTTTGTCCCGTTCATTATGAACATAATTTGTGGGATGAGCACCATCAAACAAATTTGTCAGTATGTTTTCCTCATTTCTGTTACTTAGAAAGTTGGTTTTTCTGTTGAACACTGTTAAGCCTAGCGTCCATCGACATTGCAACTGGAAGCAACTCGACCATCAGTTGCTGTCGATGTGTGCAGCAACTGGGAACATCCAGTTTTCAAAGCGCACACATCGACACGGCAAATTGGTAAAGCCTACAGTACATTGACCTTTCAACTGGAAGCAACTGTTGCTGTCGATGTGCGCATGTATTCAGACACGCGCGTGCAACTGACAGCAACTAGTTGCAACTACATGTACGTGTGCATGTACATTGACGCAACTGACCGCAACTGGGTACAACAACAGTTGCCAGAAGGTAGAACATGAGCAACTCGCGGCAACTCCAGTTGCCAGTAGTTGCAAGTACGAGCACATCAACCTTTTTGAGCAACTGATCAGTTGCTCCCAGTTGCCGCGAGTTGCTTCCAGTTGCCGGAAACACCAGTTGCCACTACTTTGCTTCCAGTTGCAATGTGGATGTACGCTAGGCTTTAAAGACCCACTCACATTCACAACAGAGTAATTAAGTAAACTTTACATACTCATGCATTTCATTTGATTTCCTTTTAGTAGGACCAATTTATGAAGCTCCCTTGTGTTGCTGCCCATGCTTGGCCTCACCTGGACTATTGGACTCCACATACATGTCTCTCTCTTGTTGGAATTCATTTGTCATCATGAGCAGCTTTTAGGTATTGTAATCATCAGCTTGTTACTACTTCTCTACATTAGGAATAGCTTGCTCTTTCCCAATATAATCTTACCGCACTTTTGCTCAGTGCTTTCCCTAGAACTATCATTATGTTAACAATTTGTGCTTGGGTGGGATTCGAACCCACAACATTCTGCATTCTGAAGCAGTTTCCTTAACTACTCAACCTCTCGGTGTGCTGGTGTCAAAGGGCCTGTTTGATTCTTGCAACATTTAGTATCAAAACTAATCCCTTGCCCTTTCCCGACAATGTATAAGAACAATTAAAAATATCAAAATGTGCTTGGGTGGGACTCGAACCCATATCCTCATTCTCCTACATTCTACTACAACAGTTGACTTGACCACTCGGTGGGCTGGTTCAAATCATGGAGCAGTTGGGACTGGAACCTGGAACAGTTGCCTCACTCATTCGACCACTGAGTGTACTGGTCTCAAAGAGCCAGTTGGTTTCACAACTAAATCCCCTGCCCTTTTCTGATGTAATTTATCAGCACTTTATGCTCGGAGCTTTCCCAAGAACTCTGTTAAAACCTGTGCTTGGGTGGACTTGAACCCACAACCTTCTGAATTCTAGAGCAGTTGTTTTTAACCTTTCAACCAATCATTACGCAGGTGTCAAAGGGCCAATTTGAATCATGGAAGTTGGTATCACAACTAATCTAGAGTAGTTGCCTCAACCACTTGACCACTCAGTGCGCTGGTATCAAAGGGCCAGTCTGAATCATGGAGCAGTTGGTATCACAACTGCCCTTTCTTGGTCAAATTTATAAGAACTGCTAAAAACATCAAAATGCGGTTGGGTGGGACTTGAACCTAGAGCAGTTGTCTCAAATTATTCAACTACTCAGTGCATTGGTGCAAAAGGGTCTATTTGAATCGTGGAGCAGTTGGCATCACAACTAATCCCTTTCCCCTTTTTGACGATATTTATTTTTGCTATGTGCTCAGCGCTTTCCCAAGAACTTTGTTAGAACCTTGTGCTTGGGTGGGACTCGAACCCACAGCCTTCTGCATTGTAGAGCAGTTGTCTTAACCACTCGCCCACTCAGTGAGCTGGTGTCGGACTGTCAGTTTGAATCATTAAAAACCAGTGCTTGGGTGGGACTCGAACCCACAGCCGAGCAGATCTTTTAAGCACTTTTGTAAGGCACATTTTTGTATTTTCTTTTTTAATTACTAAAACATCTTTGAGCAAATTCCGCTCAAACTCCATAACATTTTCGGGCCTGTTGTCTGTTTTGGCACCGATTTGGCACCGTCATATTTAGTTAGATGATAGCATTTCTGCGGTTGTACCAGTGTGGATGAACTAGCTAAAATAAACCATCTTTTGTTTGGATCAATTCTGCTTTCATAAAATGCATTAAGTTCATTCATACCTCCACACATTTTCCACTTTAGTGTTAGATATTTGGTTTGAAGTCTTACATGTAGCTCTGATTTGTAAGTACCGTAACTTAGTTAACTTATATATTTTCTTTCCCTTTTAGTCTGTGGCTACTGTTCATATGCACCACCCATCATGTTGAGATTTGCTGGGAGAAGAAATCTGGCCAGTGTTGACCTACAGTATCAGTAAGTCACAGTCCATTGTTCTGTTCATCTTTACTGCAAATCCATTTTGGGTCAATTTTATGACAATAATTTTTTTTTTAAATCACAAGGGGTTAGTCCAGCAGTTATTTGCACAAATCGGCATAAAAATATATGACTTTTTAAAAAATATCTCAGAAATTATCAGGAAAACAATTTTTGCCCTGTTTTGGTACGTTTCAAAGTTAAATTCTGAATCTTTTTTGTCTTTGCTGAAAATCCATACTGATGTACCCCGGTAGGGTCGTCTCTACCATCCCAATCAACTCTGATTGTAAATGTAGCCTGCAGTTTATACAGTGAACACTCATTGGGGAAGATTCCACTACACATTCAAATATTTGCGGAAATGCCTCTCATCTTGCATTTTAATTGCTCTACACTTCACCTGTTCACGTTAATTTCTCCAAAGCAGTTTATTTGTAAACTCCACCATGCGTGAGGCAATCCATGATTTTAAACAAATCAGATGTGAATCTTTGTAAGCAACCTAACGTGTCTTCATTTTTCGAGCCAAATTGAAAAATTCATCAACTTTTAATTTTCTCTAAACTTGCAGCATTTTATAACGTAGTCGTTATGTTTTCTTAATTTGTGACAGGTGACAAAGACGTGTGTGCCAAGCGATGTCGACCAGGAGCTGAATATTTTCAAGATCTGTTTTGGCAGACCTCACTGCATTGTCTTCAGAGTGGCCAAGATTGACCCACGGTGAGCCCCAATATACTGGCATTTTCCAATATACACTCGTAACTGGGACGGCCTAAAATGTAACACAAGTGTCCGTCCCGGTTACGAGCGTATATTGGAAATTTGATCACAGGGTTTTTAGAAAGTCATGTTGTCACACTATTTGTAACCCTTTTTGGGCCTAAGTTATCTCTTCAGAACAACTGAAACTTATTTCTTTTATTTTGAGACCAGACAAAGGTATTTTCTCGAAAATATGGTCTGTATTGCCAAAATGCCCTCTTTACTGTATAAAGTATCTCCAGTTTTCGAAAAATGACCATTGGGCCTTCAGGAGTTGCAGTTTACAGGCATGCAACTTTTCCTCATCTGCACCATCGAAAATTAAAAAAACACTGTACAAAGTCGGAGATTTGTTTGCATTTCCCTTGTAACACAGTTGCATGCCTGAGTTTACAGCATAGAAAAACATTATCTGATTCAACAAATATGGAAATGTTGCATTTGTGCCATCTGTAGATTTACTATACTGTTTAAAAACTTTTTACTTTCCCCCGAAGACACAAGTTGAAGAAATCAGGATGATTGAACCTTCTGCCACAGAGTTCCCAAAAAAACCCAAAGCAACTTTCCAACAAGAAGCTCTGCTGTCCAAGCCTCTCTCCAAAAACAGTTTGTAAACATTGAATCAACTCAACCTTCCATCTATCAGTCAGTCCCTAAGCACACAACTCTTCAGTGTCTCAAAAATGACTATCAGTTTGTAAACATTGAATCAACAGAAGAAAAAACCTTCTATCCATCCTACAGTCAGTTCCTAAGCACAACTCTTCAATGTCTCAAAAAAATGACTAACAGCTTGTAAACAAACAAGCTGTCCTAAATTTGTTCAAGCCTCTCTCCAAAAATTGATTAACAGTTTGTAAACATTGAATCCATCCCTAAGCACACAACTCTTCAGTGTCTCAAAAATGACTATCAGTTTGTAAACAAACCAAAACTTGCTCAAATTATTTTCTCAAAGAATGACTAACAGTTTGTAAACATTGACTTGTACTTAATATTCTTGTCTTCATTTAGCAACAACCAATTGTATTTATTTCTCTTGTAGCATTGTTAAAAATACTTTAACAAATATAGTAATGTTTGTAAACAATCTTATTTAAATAGTGTTATATAGTTAAAGTAACTTCCAAAGTCAAAATAAAAGTCACTGACAACAAAAGTTTCATTTGTAAACAAGTCTCATTTTATTCTGTACTCCAATAAGTAAACCAAGTAATATATTCAAGTAAAATGTCCATTAACTTAATTTATGCAAGGTCCTAATTGCTATTGTCTTTACAGATAGCCCAGGGTTCGGTGGTCCAAATTTATAATTTAAAAATCGAACAGGGGTTGCCCCCTGTCCGATTTTCTAACGTATTCAAGTGGAGGTTTCCCTCCTCTACCTGTTAAAGAAAACATTAATAAAAATGGTGTACAAAGAAATACAATTAAAATGATTTATTAAACATTCACTGTAAAACAAGAAAATATAATTACAAACGATAACTGCAATTTCAAGAAACAAATCAGTAAAACACAACATTTGTAACTTGGTAAATCACAATTAAGTTACATATTGTTAGTAACAACATGTTGATAAACTGAAAAATTGACTTTCTCAAGTTTTCTGTCTACATACCCAATTGACTAAAAATACCATCGGCAATTTGTTCCAGATTACGACGTACCACGGCACAAAGACATCACTCACGAAAAGATTTAAAAACTATTCCGTCAAACGTCCAGAAGCAAAGGATGAGCATGCACAAACGAATGCCTTTGTTGGAGTTTATTTGAGTAGTCTGTGACTTGAATTAAGACCCAGGGACTTGTGGTGGACTTGGCTACAACCCTGCTTGCAGCCTCATGAGCTCCCATTTCTGAAAAAGAAAATTACAAAAATTAATTTCAGATCAACACAATTTACAATGCATTTCATACCAAAACAAAATGATTTTTGAGTTAAATTTCTCATAACTTATTTGCCTAAAACAATTTACCAGTCGTACAAAAAAGTACCTTTTAGCTGGAAATCATGTGTAGCTTTTTGAACTGTATTATGTTCAATAAATTTTGGGGGTGATCATATCTCAAAAACCCTTTGGAGTAGAAGGCTAAAATTTTGCATGTGTTCATTATTCATATAGAGGTGTCTCCAAAATAAAATTTAACCAAGTTGGAGTCGGTCACCTGGGCACCTCTGGTTGAGTTCATATGGAATGAGACCTGTGACACACCAGGCAGATGCTCTACCAGCTGAGCTATAAGGCAAAGTGGTATACTCCCTCAGATTTTCCCCAAGACCTCTGACTCACCAGACAGATGAGCTACAGGGCAGACGCTCTACCATCTGAGCTATAAGGCACAGTGGTATACTCCCTCAGGTTTTTCCCAAGAACCCAATTGTTCTCTTATTGTTGCATGGGACCGCAACTGAGCAAAGTAACAAACACAATATTTGGTATGGTACCTAATCACCATTGAAATGAAACAACCAAACTATTGGATGAAAAAAAATCAGCAACCGCGAGAGTCATGTCAAACGGACATGAGGCGCATCTACTGGTAGTTTGCTTACTAAAATTTCTACGGAGGTCAGCCCCTGGTAGAGTAGTCTATCTTGCAGCAGGCATTTAACTTTAATAGTTTGTGTAGTATTCAATTGTTCGTATTCAAATTTATGCAAATAAATGCTTAATTTACATATTACTACACCATTAATTAATACTGACATATTGATGTACTGTTCTTGCCTTAATCAAAATTATGCAATAATTTGCACCATGCATGAACCTGGAACAGTTGCCTCACTCATTCGACCACTGAGTGTACTGGTCTCAAAGAGCCAGTTGGTTTCACAACTAAATCCCCTGCCCTTTTCTGATGTAATTTATCAGCACTTTATGCTCGGAGCTTTCCCAAGAACTCTGTTAAAACCTGTGCTTGGGTGGACTTGAACCCACAACCTTCTGAATTCTAGAGCAGTTGTTTTTAACCTTTCAACCAATCATTACGCAGGTGTCAAAGGGCCAATTTGAATCATGGAAGTTGGTATCACAACTAATCTAGAGTAGTTGCCTCAACCACTTGACCACTCAGTGCGCTGGTATCAAAGGGCCAGTCTGAATCATGGAGCAGTTGGTATCACAACTGCCCTTTCTTGGTCAAATTTATAAGAACTGCTAAAAACATCAAAATGCGGTTGGGTGGGACTTGAACCTAGAGCAGTTGTCTCAAATTATTCAACTACTCAGTGCATTGGTGCAAAAGGGTCTATTTGAATCGTGGAGCAGTTGGCATCACAACTAATCCCTTTCCCCTTTTTGACGATATTTATTTTTGCTATGTGCTCAGCGCTTTCCCAAGAACTTTGTTAGAACCTTGTGCTTGGGTGGGACTCGAACCCACAGCCTTCTGCATTGTAGAGCAGTTGTCTTAACCACTCGCCCACTCAGTGAGCTGGTGTCGGACTGTCAGTTTGAATCATTAAAAACCAGTGCTTGGGTGGGACTCGAACCCACAGCCGAGCAGATCTTTTAAGCACTTTTGTAAGGCACATTTTTGTATTTTCTTTTTTAATTACTAAAACATCTTTGAGCAAATTCCGCTCAAACTCCATAACATTTTCGGGCCTGTTGTCTGTTTTGGCACCGATTTGGCACCGTCATATTTAGTTAGATGATAGCATTTCTGCGGTTGTACCAGTGTGGATGAACTAGCTAAAATAAACCATCTTTTGTTTGGATCAATTCTGCTTTCATAAAATGCATTAAGTTCATTCATACCTCCACACATTTTCCACTTTAGTGTTAGATATTTGGTTTGAAGTCTTACATGTAGCTCTGATTTGTAAGTACCGTAACTTAGTTAACTTATATATTTTCTTTCCCTTTTAGTCTGTGGCTACTGTTCATATGCACCACCCATCATGTTGAGATTTGCTGGGAGAAGAAATCTGGCCAGTGTTGACCTACAGTATCAGTAAGTCACAGTCCATTGTTCTGTTCATCTTTACTGCAAATCCATTTTGGGTCAATTTTATGACAATAATTTTTTTTTTAAATCACAAGGGGTTAGTCCAGCAGTTATTTGCACAAATCGGCATAAAAATATATGACTTTTTAAAAAATATCTCAGAAATTATCAGGAAAACAATTTTTGCCCTGTTTTGGTACGTTTCAAAGTTAAATTCTGAATCTTTTTTGTCTTTGCTGAAAATCCATACTGATGTACCCCGGTAGGGTCGTCTCTACCATCCCAATCAACTCTGATTGTAAATGTAGCCTGCAGTTTATACAGTGAACACTCATTGGGGAAGATTCCACTACACATTCAAATATTTGCGGAAATGCCTCTCATCTTGCATTTTAATTGCTCTACACTTCACCTGTTCACGTTAATTTCTCCAAAGCAGTTTATTTGTAAACTCCACCATGCGTGAGGCAATCCATGATTTTAAACAAATCAGATGTGAATCTTTGTAAGCAACCTAACGTGTCTTCATTTTTCGAGCCAAATTGAAAAATTCATCAACTTTTAATTTTCTCTAAACTTGCAGCATTTTATAACGTAGTCGTTATGTTTTCTTAATTTGTGACAGGTGACAAAGACGTGTGTGCCAAGCGATGTCGACCAGGAGCTGAATATTTTCAAGATCTGTTTTGGCAGACCTCACTGCATTGTCTTCAGAGTGGCCAAGATTGACCCACGGTGAGCCCCAATATACTGGCATTTTCCAATATACACTCGTAACTGGGACGGCCTAAAATGTAACACAAGTGTCCGTCCCGGTTACGAGCGTATATTGGAAATTTGATCACAGGGTTTTTAGAAAGGCATGTTGTCACACTATTTGTAACCCTTTTTGGGCCTAAGTTATCTCTTCAGAACAACTGAAACTTATTTCTTTTATTTTGAGACCAGACAAAGGTATTTTCTCGAAAATATGGTCTGTATTGCCAAAATGCCCTCTTTACTGTATAAAGTATCTCGAAAAGTTTTCGAAAAATGACCATTGGGCCTTCAGGAGTTGCAGTTTACAGGCATGCAACTTTTCCTCATCTGCACCATCGAAAATTAAAAAAACACTGTACAAAGTCGGAGATTTGTTTGCATTTCCCTTGTAACACAGTTGCATGCCTGAGTTTACAGCATAGAAAAACATTATCTGATTCAACAAATATGGAAATGTTGCATTTGTGCCATCTGTAGATTTACTATACTGTTTAAAAACTTTTTACTTTCCCCCGAAGACACAAGTTGAAGAAATCAGGATGATTGAACCTTCTGCCACAGAGTTCCCAAAAAAACCCAAAGCAACTTTCCAACAAGAAGCTCTGCTGTCCAAGCCTCTCTCCAAAAACAGTTTGTAAACATTGAATCAACTCAACCTTCCATCTATCAGTCAGTCCCTAAGCACACAACTCTTCAGTGTCTCAAAAATGACTATCAGTTTGTAAACATTGAATCAACAGAAGAAAAAACCTTCTATCCATCCTACAGTCAGTTCCTAAGCACAACTCTTCAATGTCTCAAAAAAATGACTAACAGCTTGTAAACAAACAAGCTGTCCTAAATTTGTTCAAGCCTCTCTCCAAAAATTGATTAACAGTTTGTAAACATTGAATCCATCCCTAAGCACACAACTCTTCAGTGTCTCAAAAATGACTATCAGTTTGTAAACAAACCAAAACTTGCTCAAATTATTTTCTCAAAGAATGACTAACAGTTTGTAAACATTGACTTGTACTTAATATTCTTGTCTTCATTTAGCAACAACCAATTGTATTTATTTCTCTTGTAGCATTGTTAAAAATACTTTAACAAATATAGTAATGTTTGTAAACAATCTTATTTAAATAGTGTTATATAGTTAAAGTAACTTCCAAAGTCAAAATAAAAGTCACTGACAACAAAAGTTTCATTTGTAAACAAGTCTCATTTTATTCTGTACTCCAATAAGTAAACCAAGTAATATATTCAAGTAAAATGTCCATTAACTTAATTTATGCAAGGTCCTAATTGCTATTGTCTTTACAGATAGCCCAGGGTTCGGTGGTCCAAATTTATAATTTAAAAATCGAACAGGGGTTGCCCCCTGTCCGATTTTCTAACGTATTCAAGTGGAGGTTTCCCTCCTCTACCTGTTAAAGAAAACATTAATAAAAATGGTGTACAAAGAAATACAATTAAAATGATTTATTAAACATTCACTGTAAAACAAGAAAATATAATTACAAACGATAACTGCAATTTCAAGAAACAAATCAGTAAAACACAACATTTGTAACTTGGTAAATCACAATTAAGTTACATATTGTTAGTAACAACATGTTGATAAACTGAAAAATTGACTTTCTCAAGTTTTCTGTCTACATACCCAATTGACTAAAAATACCATCGGCAATTTGTTCCAGATTACGACGTACCACGGCACAAAGACATCACTCACGAAAAGATTTAAAAACTATTCCGTCAAACGTCCAGAAGCAAAGGATGAGCATGCACAAACGAATGCCTTTGTTGGAGTTTATTTGAGTAGTCTGTGACTTGAATTAAGACCCAGGGACTTGTGGTGGACTTGGCTACAACCCTGCTTGCAGCCTCATGAGCTCCCATTTCTGAAAAAGAAAATTACAAAAATTAATTTCAGATCAACACAATTTACAATGCATTTCATACCAAAACAAAATGATTTTTGAGTTAAATTTCTCATAACTTATTTGCCTAAAACAATTTACCAGTCGTACAAAAAAGTACCTTTTAGCTGGAAATCATGTGTAGCTTTTTGAACTGTATTATGTTCAATAAATTTCCTGTTGGTGAATACTTTTGCATTAATATAGCATGGAAGTCCTCTACAGGGGTCACCTTATATAATAATACAGCATTGGTCTCAAATTTACTTGAACATTTCTTTTTACAGGGAAAACATTTCTGTGACATTTCTGACGTCACACACGTAACATACATTTTTCCCCTGTAAAAAGGAACTTTCAGATAAATTTGAAACAAATGCTGTACTATTATAAGGTGCCCCCTGTAGATGACTACCATGCTAAACTCCTCAAAAAAAGTTTGGAAAGTCAAGTTTGACTGACGATTTTTCTTTTGTTACTAAATCATTTCCCTTGAAATTTGTATCATTGGAAAGCCGTGTTATTCCTCTTTACCGTGATGTGTCATTTGTTATGATTAATCGATTGGGGGATGTGTAGTATAGCGGAATACAGGGGTGGGTGGAAAGTGAAATGTCACAAAATTCACTGCTATTGTCATATTTCATATTTTATTTTCTGGATGACCAGTCAATGTTAAATTCAAGGAATATCATCTATGGGTCCTAAGCAACATTTCCTGCAATTTTAAGGAAAATCTAAATCATAACATTTTTGGCCAAAAATAAAAAAAAATCACAAGGGGTTAGTCCATCAATTTTTCTCAAAATTGGCCAAAAATTGACGTTTTTTAAAATGTCTTAGAAATGACTCATAATGAAAACTTAGCCTGTCTGGAACCTTATTTCTAAGAAAAATTGACAATTTGGCAAAAATTCAACAAATTTTCTCAAAATCAATTTTTTTTCCAAATTCCATATTTTATTTTCTGGATGACCAGTCAATGTTAAATTAAAGGAATATCATCTATGGTTCCTAAGCAACATTTCCTGCACTTTTAAGGAAAATCTAAATCATAACATTTTTGGCAAAAAATTAAAAAAATCACAAGGGGTTAGTCCATCAATTTTTCTCAAAACTGGCCAAAAATTGACGTTTTTGAAAATGTCTTAGAAATGACTCATAATGAAAACTTAGCCTGTCTGGAACCTTATTTCTAAGAAAAATTGACAATTTGGCAAAAATTCAACAAATTTTCTCAAAATCAAATTTTTTTTGGCCAATTTTGAGAAAAATTGATGGACTAACCCCTTGTGATTTTTTTAATTTTTGGCCAAAAATGTTATGATTTAGATTTTCCTTAAAATTGCAGGAAATGTTGCTTAGGACCCATAGATGATATTCCTTGAATTTAACATTGACTGGTCATCCAGAAAATAAAATATGAAATTTGGAAAAAAATTCATTTTGAGAAAATTTGTTGAATTTTTGCCAAATTGTCAATTTTTCTTAGAAATAAGGTTCCAGACAGGCTAAGTTTTCATTATGAGTCATTTCTAAGACATTTTTAAAAACGTCAATTTTTGGCAAATTTTGAGAAAAATTGATGGACTAACCCCTTGTGATTTTTTTAATTTTTGGCCAAAAATGTTATGATTTAGATTTTCCTTAAAAGTGCAGGAAATGTTGCTTAGGACCCATAGATGATATTCCTTGAATTTAACATTGACTGGTCATCCAGAAAATAAAATATGAAATTTGGAAAAAAAATTGATTTTGAGAAAATTTGTTGAATTTTTGCCAAATTGTCCATTTTTCTTAGAAATAAGGTTCCAGACAGGCTAAGTTTTCATTATGAGTCATTTCTGAGACATTTTAAAAAACGTCAATTTTTTGCCAATTTTGAGAAAAATTGATGGACTAACCCCTTGTGATTTTTTTAATTTTTGGCCAAAAATGTTATGATTTAGATTTTTCTTAAAATTGCAGGAAATGTTGCTTAGGACCCATAGATGATATTCCTTGAATTTAACATTGACTGGTCATCCAGAAAATAAAATATGAAATTAAAAAAAAAAATTGATTTTGAGAAAATTTGTTGAATTTTTGCCAAATTGTCCATTTTTCTTAGAAATAAGGTTCCAGACAGGCTAAGTTTTCATTATGAGTCATTTCTAAGACATTTTTTTAAAAAGGCAATTTTTGGCCAATTTTGAGAAAAATTGATGGACTAACCTCTTGTGATTTTTTTAATTTTTGGCCAAAAATGTTATGATTTAGATTTTCCTTAAAATTGCAGGAAATGTTGCTTAGGACCCATAGATGATATTCCTTGAATTTAACATTGACTGGTCATCCAGAAAATAAAATATGAAATTTGGAAATAAAATTGATTTGGAGAAAATTTGTTGAATTTTTGCCAAATTGTCAATTTTTCTTAGAAATAAGGTTCCAGACAGGCTAAGTTTTCATTATGAGTCATTTCTAAGACATTTTTAAAAATATCAATTTTTGGCCAATTTTGAGAAAAATTGATGGACTAACCCCTTGTGATTTTTTTAATTTTTGGCCAAAAATGTTATGATTTAGATTTTCCTTAAAATTGCAGGAAATTTTGCTTAGGACCCATAGACGATATTCCTTGAATTTAACATTGACTGGTCATCCAGAAAATAAAATATGACACTTTAAAAAAAAAATTGATTTTGAGAAAATTTGTTTAATTTTTGCCAAATAATTGATGCAACTGGAATAATTGATGCAACTGGAATAATTGATGCAACTGGAATAATTGATGCAACTGGAATAATTGATGCAACTGGAATAATTGATGCAACTGGAATAATTAATGCAACTGGAATTATTGATGCAACTGGAATAATTGATGCAACTGGAATTATTGATGCAACTGGAATAATTGATGCAACTGGAATAATTGATGCAACTGGAATAATTGATGCAACTGGAATAATTGATGCAACTGGAATAAATTGATGCAACTGAATAATTGATGCAACTGGAATAATTGATGCAACTGGAACGATTGATGCAACTGGAATAATTGATGCAACTGGAATAATTGATGCAACTGGAATAATTGATGCAACTGGAATAATTGATGCAACTGGAATAATTGATGCAACTGGAATAATTGATGCAACTGCAATAATTGATGCAACTGCAATAATTGATGCAACTGGAATAATTGATGCAACTGGAATAATTGATGCAACTGGAATAATTGATGCAACTGGAATAATTGATGCAACTGGAATAAATTGATGCAACTGAATAATTGATGCAACTGGAATAATTGATGCAACTGGAACGATTGATGCAACTGGAATAATTGATGCAACTGGAATAATTGATGCAACTGGAATAATTGATGCAACTGGAATAATTGATGCAACTGGAATAATTGATGCAACTGGAATAATTGATGCAACTGCAATAATTGATGCAACTGGAATAATTGATGCAACTGGAATAATTGATGCAACTGGAATAATTGATGCAACTGGAATAATTGATGCAACTGGAATAATTGATGCAACTGGAATAATTGATGCAACTAGAATAATTGATGCAACATTGACTGGTCATCCAGAAAATAAAATATGAAATTTGGAAAAAAATTGATTTTGAGAAAATTTGTTGAATTTTTGCCAAATTGTCAATTTTTCTTAGAAATAAGGTTCCAGACAGGCTAAGTTTTCATTATGAGTCATTTCTAAGACATTTTAAAAAACGTCAATTTTTGGCAAATTTTGAGAAAAATTGATGGACTAACCCCTTGTGATTTGTTTAATTTTTGGCCAAAAATGTTATGATTTAGATTTTCCTTAAAAGTGCAGGAAATGTTGCTTAGGAACCATAGATGATATTCCTTGAATTTAACATTGACTGGTCATCCAGAAAATAAAATATGAAATTTGGAAAAAAAATTGATTTGGAGAATATTTGTTGAATTTTTGCCAAATTGTCAATTTTTCTTAGAAATAAGGTTCCAGACAGGCTAAGTTTTCATTATGAGTCATTTCTAAGACATTTTTAAAAAAGGCAATTTTTGGCCAGTTTTGAGAAAAATTGATGGACTAACCCCTTGTGATTTTTTTTATTTTTGGCCAAAAATTTTATGATTTAGATTTTCCTTAAAATTGCAGGAAATGTTGCTTAGGACCCATAGATGATATTCCTTGAATTTAACATTGACTGGTCATCCAGAAAATAAAATATGACACTTTAAAAAAAAAAATTGATTTTGAGAAAATTTGTTTAATTTTTGCCAAATAATTGATGCAACTGGAATAATTGATGCAACTGGAATAATTGATGCAACTGGAATAATTGATGCAACTGGAATAATTGATGCAACTGGAATAATTGATGCAACTGGAATAATTAATGCAACTGGAATTATCGATGCAACTGGAATAATTGATGCAACTGGAATTATTGATGCAACTGGAATAATTGATGCAACTGGAATAATTGATGCAACTGGAATAATTGATGCAACTGGAATAATTGATGCAACTGGAATAAATTGATGCAACTGAATAATTGATGCAACTGGAATAATTGATGCAACTGGAACGATTGATGCAACTGGAATAATTGATGCAACTGGAATAATTGATGCAACTGGAATAATTGATGCAACTGGAATAATTGATGCAACTGGAATAATTGATGCAACTGGAATAATTGATGCAACTGCAATAATTGATGCAACTGGAATAATTGATGCAACTGGAATAATTGATGCAACTGGAATAATTGATGCAACTGGAATAATTGATGCAACTGGAATAATTGATGCAACTGGAATAAATTGATGCAACTGAATAATTGATGCAACTGGAATAATTGATGCAACTGGAACGATTGATGCAACTGGAATAATTGATGCAACTGGAATAATTGATGCAACTGGAATAATTGATGCAACTGGAATAATTGATGCAACTGGAATAATTGATGCAACTGGAATAATTGATGCAACTGCAATAATTGATGCAACTGGAATAATTGATGCAACTGGAATAATTGATGCAACTGGAATAATTGATGCAACTGGAATAATTGATGCAACTGGAATAATTGATGCAACTGGAATAATTGATGCAACTGGAATAATTGATGCAACATTGACTGGTCATCCAGAAAATAAAATATGAAATTTGGAAAAAAAATTGATTTGGAGAATATTTGTTGAATTTTTGCCAAATTGTCAATTTTTCTTAGAAATAAGGTTCCAGACAGGCTAAGTTTTCATTATGAGTCATTTCTAAGACATTTTTAAAAAAGGCAATTTTTGGCCAGTTTTGAGAAAAATTGATGGACTAACCCCTTGTGATTTTTTTAATTTTTTGCCAAAAATGTTATGATTTAGATTTTCCTTAAAATTGCAGGAAATGTTGCTTAGGACCCATAGATGATATTCCTTGAATTTAACATTGACTGGTCATCCAGAAAATAAAATATGAAATTTTGAAAAGAAAAAAAATCGATTTTGAGAAAATTTGTTGAATTTTTGCCAAATTGTCAATTTTTCTTAGAAATAAGGTTCCAGACAGGCTAAGTTTTCATTATGAGTCATTTCTAAGACATTTTAAAAAACGTCAATTTTTTGCCAATTTTGAGAAAAATTGATGGACTAACCCCTTGTGATTTTTTTAATTTTTGGCCAAAAATGTTATGATTTATATTTTTCTTAAAATTGCAGGAAATGTTGCTTAGGACCCATAGATGATATTCCTTGAATTTAACATTGACTGGTCATCCAGAAAATAAAATATGAAATTTATAAAAAAAATTGATTTTGAGAAAATTTGTTGAATTTTTGCCAAATTGTCCATTTTTCTTAGAAATAAGGTTCCAGACAGGCTAAGTTTTCATTATGAGTCATTTCTAAGACATTTAAAAAAAAAGGCAATTTTTGGCCAATTTTGAGAAAAATTGATGGACTAACCTCTTGTGATTTTTTTAATTTTTGGCCAAAAATGTTATGATTTAGATTTTCCTTAAAATTGCAGGAAATGTTGCTTAGGACCCATAGATGATATTCCTTGAATTTAACATTGACTGGTCATCCAGAAAATAAAATATGAAATTTTGAAAAGAAAAAAAATCGATTTTGAGAAAATTTGTTGAATTTTTGCCAAATTGTCAATTTTTCTTAGAAATAAGGTTCCAGACAGGCTAAGTTTTCATTATGAGTCATTTCTAAGACATTTTTTAAAAAAGGCAATTTTTGGCCAATTTTGAGAAAAATTGATGGACTAACCTCTTGTGATTTTTTTAATTTTTGGCCAAAAATGTTATGATTTAGATTTTCCTTAAAATTGCAGGAAATGTTGCTTAGGACCCATAGATGATATTCCTTGAATTTAACATTGACTGGTCATCCAGAAAATAAAATATGAAATTTGGAAAAAAAATTGATTTTGAGAAAATTTGTTGAATTTTTGCCAAATTGTCCATTTTTCTTAGAAATAAGGTTCCAGACAGGCTAAGTTTTCATTATGAGTCATTTCTAAGACATTTTCAAAAACGTCAATTTTTGGCCAGTTTTGAGAAAAATTGATGGACTAACCCCTTGTGATTTTTTTAATTTTTGGCCAAAAATGTTATGATTTAGATTTTCCTTAAAATTGCAGGAAATGTTGCTTAGGACCCATAGATGATATTCCTTGAATTTAACATTGACTGGTCATCCAGAAAATAAAATATGAAATTTGGAAAAAAAAATTGATTTTGAGAATATTTTTTGAATTTTTGCCAAATTGTCCATTTTTCTTAGAAATAAGGTTCCAGACAGGCTAAGTTTTCATTATGAGTCATTTCTAAGACATTTTCAAAAACGTCAATTTTTGGCCAGTTTTGAGAAAAATTGATGGACTAACCCCTTGTGATTTTTTTAATTTTTGGCCAAAAATGTTATGATTTAGATTTTTCTTAAAATTGCAGGAAATGTTGCTTAGGACCCATAGATGATATTCCTTGAATTTAACATTGACTGGTCATCCAGAAAATAAAATATGAAATTTGGAAAAAAAATTGATTTTGAGAAAATTTGTTGAATTTTTGCCAAATTGTCCATTTTTCTTAGAAATAAGGTTCCAGACAGGCTAAGTTTTCATTATGAGTCATTTCTAAGACATTTTCAAAACGTCAATTTTTGGCCAGTTTTGAGAAAAATTGATGGACTAACCTCTTGTGATTTTTTTAATTTTTGGCCAAAAATGTTATGATTTAGATTTTCCTTAAAATTGCAGGAAATGTTGCTTAGGACCCATAGATGATATTCCTTGAATTTAACATTGACTGGTCATCCAGAAAATAAAATATGAAATTTGGAAAAAAATTGATTTTGAGAAAATTTGTTGAATTTTTGCCAAATTGTCCATTTTTCTTAGAAATAAGGTTCCAGACAGGCTAAGTTTTCATTATGAGTCATTTCTAAGACATTTTCAAAAACGTCAATTTTTGGCCAGTTTTGAGAAAAATTGTGATTTTTTTAATTTTTGGCCAAAAATGTTATGATTTAGATTTTCCTTAAAATTGCAGGAAATGTTGCTTAGGACCCATAGATGATATTCCTTGAATTTAACATTGACTGGTCATCCAGAAAATAAAATATGAAATTTTGAAAAAAAATTGATTTTGAGAAAATTTGTTGAATTTTTGCCAAATTGTCCATTTTTCTTAGAAATAAGGTTCCAGACAGGCTAAGTTTTCATTATGAGTCATTTCTAAGACATTTTCAAAAACGTCAATTTTTGGCCAGTTTTGAGAAAAATTGATGGACTAACCCCTTGTGATTTTTTTAATTTTTGGCCAAAATGTTATGATTTAGATTTTTCTTAAAATTGCAGGAAATGTTGCTTAGGACCCATAGATGATATTCCTTGAATTTAACATTGACTGGTCATCCAGAAAATAAAATATGAAATTTGGAAAAAAAATTGATTTTGAGAATATTTTTTGAATTTTTGCCAAATTGTCCATTTTTCTTAGAAATAAGGTTCCAGACAGGCTAAGTTTTCATTATGAGTCATTTCTAAGACATTTTCAAAAACGTCAATTTTTGGCCAGTTTTGAGAAAAATTGATGGACTAACCCCTTGTGATTTTTTTAATTTTTGGCCAAAAATGTTATGATTTAGATTTTTTTTAAAATTGCAGGAAATGTTGCTTAGGACCCATAGATGATATTCCTTGAATTTAACATTGACTGGTCATCCAGAAAATAAAATATGAAATTTGGAAAAAAAATTGATTTGAGAAAATTTGTTGAATTTTTGCCAAATTGTCCATTTTTCTTAGAAATAAGGTTCCAGACAGGCTAAGTTTTCATTATGAGTCATTTCTAAGACATTTTCAAAAACGTCAATTTTTGGCCAGTTTTGAGAAAAATTGATGGACTAACCTCTTGTGATTTTTTTAATTTTTGGCCAAAAATGTTATGATTTAGATTTTCCTTAAAATTGCAGGAAATGTTGCTTAGGACCCATAGATGATATTCCTTGAATTTAACATTGACTGGTCATCCAGAAAATAAAATATGAAATTTGGAAAAAAAATTGATTTTGAGAAAATTTGTTGAATTTTTGCCAAATTGTCCATTTTTCTTAGAAATAAGGTTCCAGACAGGCTAAGTTTTCATTATGAGTCATTTCTAAGACATTTTCAAAAACGTCAATTTTTGGCCAGTTTGAGAAAAATTGTGATTTTTTTAATTTTTGGCCAAAAATGTTATGATTTAGATTTTCCTTAAAATTGCAGGAAATGTTGCTTAGGACCCATAGATGATATTCCTTGAATTTAACATTGACTGGTCATCCAGAAAATAAAATATGAAATTTTGAAAAAAATTGATTTTGAGAAAATTTGTTGAATTTTTGCCAAATTGTCCATTTTTCTTAGAAATAAGGTTCCAGACAGGCTAAGTTTTCATTATGAGTCATTTCTAAGACATTTTCAAAAACGTCAATTTTTGGCCAGTTTTGAGAAAAATTGATGGACTAACCCCTTGTGATTTTTTTAATTTTTGGCCAAAATGTTATGATTTAGATTTTTCTTAAAATTGCAGGAAATGTTGCTTAGGACCCATAGATGATATTCCTTGAATTTAACATTGACTGGTCATCCAGAAAATAAAATATGAAATTTAAAAAAAAAATTGATTTTGAGAAAATTTGTTGAATTTTTGCCAAATTGTCCATTTTTCTTAGAAATAAGGTTCCAGACAGGCTAAGTTTTCATTATGAGTCATTTCTAAGACATTTTTAAAAAAGGCAATTTTTGGCCAATTTTGAGAAAAATTGATGGACTAACCTCTTGTGATTTTTTTAATTTTTGGCCAAAAATGTTATGATTTAGATTTTCCTTAAAATTGCAGGAAATGTTGCTTAGGACCCATAGATGATATTCCTTGAATTTAACATTGACTGGTCATCCAGAAAATAAAATATGAAATTTGGAAAAAAAATTGATTTTGAGAAAATTTGTTGAATTTTTGCCAAATTGTCCATTTTTCTTAGAAATAAGGTTCCAGACAGGCTAAGTTTTCATTATGAGTCATTTCTAAGACATTTTCAAAAACGTCAATTTTTGGCCAGTTTTGAGAAAAATTGATGGACTAACCCCTTGTGATTTTTTTTATTTTTGGCCAAAAATGTCATGATTTAGATTTTTTCTTAAAATTGCAGGAAATGTTGCTTAGGACCCATAGATGATATTCCTTGAATTTAACATTGACTGGTCATCCAGAAAATAAAATATGAAATTTAAAAAAAAAATTGATTTTGAGAAAATTTGTTGAATTTTTGCCAAATTGTCCATTTTTCTTAGAAATAAGGTTCCAGACAGGCTAAGTTTTCATTATGAGTCATTTCTAAGACATTTTTTTAAAAAGGCAATTTTTGGCCAATTTTGAGAAAAATTGATGGACTAACCTCTTGTGATTTTTTTAATTTTTGGCCAAAAATGTTATGATTTAGATTTTCCTTAAAATTGCAGGAAATGTTGCTTAGGACCCATAGATGATATTCCTTGAATTTAACATTGACTGGTCATCCAGAAAATAAAATATGAAATTTGGAAAAAAAATTGATTTTGAGAAAATTTGTTGAATTTTTGCCAAATTGTCCATTTTTCTTAGAAATAAGGTTCCAGACAGGCTAAGTTTTCATTATGAGTCATTTCTAAGACATTTTCAAAAACGTCAATTTTTGGCCAGTTTTGAGAAAAATTGATGGACTAACCCCTTGTGATTTTTTTAATTTTTGGCCAAAAATGTTATGATTTAGATTTTCCTTAAAATTGCAGGAAATGTTGCTTAGGACCCATAGATGATATTCCTTGAATTTAACATTGACTGGTCATCCAGAAAATAAAATATGAAATTTTGAAAAAAAATTGATTTTGAGAAAATTTGTTGAATTTTTGCCAAATTGTCCATTTTTCTTAGAAATAAGGTTCCAGACAGGCTAAGTTTTCATTATGAGTCATTTCTAAGACATTTTTAAAAAAAGGCAATTTTTGGCCAATTTTGAGAAAAATTGATGGACTAACCTCTTGTGATTTTTTAATTTTTGGCCAAAAATGTTATGATTTAGATTTTCCTTAAAATGGCAGGAAATGTTGCTTAGGACCCATAGATGATATTCCTTGAATTTAACATTGACTGGTCATCCAGAAAATAAAATATGAAATTTGGAAAAAAAATTGATTTTGAGAAAATTTGTTGAATTTTTGCCAAATTGTCCATTTTTCTTAGAAATAAGGTTCCAGACAGGCTAAGTTTTCATTATGAGTCATTTCTAAGACATTTTCAAAAACGTCAATTTTTGGCCAGTTTTGAGAAAAATTGATGGACTAACCCCTTGTGATTTTTTTAATTTTTGGCCAAAAATGTTATGATTTAGATTTTCCTTAAAATTGCAGGAAATGTTGCTTAGGACCCATAGATGATATTCCTTGAATTTAACATTGACTGGTCATCCAGAAAATAAAATATGAAATTTGAAAAAAAATTGATTTTGAGAAAATTTGTTGAATTTTGCCAAATTGTCCATTTTTCTTAGAAATAAGGTTCCAGACAGGCTAAGTTTTCATTATGAGTCATTTCTAAGACATTTTCAAAAACGTCAATTTTTGGCCAGTTTTGAGAAAAATTGATGGACTAACCCCTTGTGATTTTTTTAATTTTTGGCCAAAATGTTATGATTTAGATTTTTCTTAAAATTGCAGGAAATGTTGCTTAGGACCCATAGATGATATTCCTTGAATTTAACATTGACTGGTCATCCAGAAAATAAAATATGAAATTTGGAAAAAAAATTGATTTTGAGAAAATTTGTTGAACTTTTGCCAAATTGTCAATTTTTCTTAGAAATAAGGTTCCAGACAGGCTAAGTTTTCATTATGAGTCATTTCTAAGACATTTTCAAAAACGTCAATTTTTGGCCAGTTTTGAGAAAAATTTATGGACTAACCCCTTGTGATTTTTTTTTATTTTTGGCCAAAAATGTTATGATTTAGATTTTCCTTAAAATTGCAGGAAATGTTGCTTAGGACCCATAGATGATATTCCTTGAATTTAACATTGACTGGTCATCCAGAAAATAAAATATGAAATTTAAAAAAAAAATTGATTTTGAGAAAATTTCTTGAATTTTTGCCAAATTGTCCATTTTTCTTAGAAATAAGGTTCCAGACAGGCTAAGTTTTTTATTATGAGTCATTTCTAAGACATTTTTTAAAAAAGGCAATTTTTGGCCAATTTTGAGAAAAATTGATGGACTAACCTCTTGTGATTTTTTTAATTTTTGGCCAAAATGTTATGATTTAGATTTTCCTTAAAATTGCAGGAAATGTTGCTTAGGACCCATAGATGATATTCCTTGAATTTAACATTGACTGGTCATCCAGAAAATAAAATATGAAATTTGGAAAAAAAATTGATTTTGAGAAAATTTGTTGAATTTTTGCCAAATTGTCCATTTTTCTTAGAAATAAGGTTCCAGACAGGCTAAGTTTTCATTATGAGTCATTTCTAAGACATTTTCAAAAACGTCAATTTTTGGCCAGTTTTGAGAAAAATTGATGGACTAACCCCTTGTGATTTTTTTAATTTTTGGCCAAAAATGTTATGATTTAGATTTTCCTTAAAATTGCAGGAAATGTTGCTTAGGACCCATAGATGATATTCCTTGAATTTAACATTGACTGGTCATCCAGAAAATAAAATATGAAATTTGGAAAAAAAATTGATTTTGAGAAAATTTGTTGAATTTTTGCCAAATTGTCCATTTTTCTTAGAAATAAGGTTCCAGACAGGCTAAGTTTTCATTATGAGTCATTTCTAAGACATTTTCAAAAACGTCAATTTTTGGCCAGTTTTGAGAAAAATTGATGGACTAACCCCTTGTGATTTTTTTAATTTTTGGCCAAAAATGTTATGATTTAGATTTTCCTTAAAATTGCAGGAAATGTTGCTTAGGACCCATAGATGATATTCCTTGAATTTAACATTGACTGGTCATCCAGAAAATAAAATATGAAATTTGGAGAAAAAATTGATTTTGAGAAAATTTGTTGAACTTTTGCCAAATTGTCAATTTTTCTTAGAAATAAGGTTCCAGACAGGCTAAGTTTTCATTATGAGTCATTTCTAAGACATTTTCAAAAACGTCAATTTTTGGCCAGTTTTGAGAAAAATTTATGGACTAACCCCTTGTGATTTTTTTTTATTTTTGGCCAAAAATGTTATGATTTAGATTTTCCTTAAAATTGCAGGAAATGTTGCTTAGGACCCATAGATGATATTCCTTGAATTTAACATTGACTGGTCATCCAGAAAATAAAATATGAAATTTAAAAAAAAAATTGATTTTGAGAAAATTTCTTGAATTTTTGCCAAATTGTCCATTTTTCTTAGAAATAAGGTTCCAGACAGGCTAAGTTTTTTATTATGAGTCATTTCTAAGACATTTTTTAAAAAAGGCAATTTTTGGCCAATTTTGAGAAAAATTGATGGACTAACCTCTTGTGATTTTTTTAATTTTTGGCCAAAAATGTTATGATTTAGATTTTCCTTAAAATTGCAGGAAATGTTGCTTAGGACCCATAGATGATATTCCTTGAATTTAACATTGACTGGTCATCCAGAAAATAAAATATGAAATTAAAAAAAAAATTGATTTTGAGAAAATTTGTTGAATTTTTGCCAAATTGTCCATTTTTCTTAGAAATAAGGTTCCAGACAGGCTAAGTTTTCATTATGAGTCATTTCTAAGACATTTTTTTAAAAAGGCAATTTTTGGCCAATTTTGAGAAAAATTGATGGACTAACCTCTTGTGATTTTTTTAATTTTTGGCCAAAAATGTTATGATTTAGATTTTCCTTAAAATTGCAGGAAATGTTGCTTAGGACCCATAGATGATATTCCTTGAATTTAACATTGACTGGTCATCCAGAAAATAAAATATGAAATTTGGAAAAAAAATTGATTTTGAGAAAATTTGTTGAATTTTTGCCAAATTGTCCATTTTTCTTAGAAATAAAGTTCCAGACAGGCTAAGTTTTCATTATGAGTCATTTCTAAGACATTTTCAAAAACGTCAATTTTTGGCCAGTTTTGAGAAAAATTGATGGACTAACCCCTTGTGATTTTTTTAATTTTTGGCCAAAAATGTTATGATTTAGATTTTCCTTAAAATTGCAGGAAATGTTGCTTAGGACCCATAGATGATATTCCTTGAATTTAACATTGACTGGTCATCCAGAAAATAAAATATGAAATTTTGAAAAAAATTGATTTTGAGAAAATTTGTTGAATTTTTGCCAAATTGTCCATTTTTCTTAGAAATAAGGTTCCAGACAGGCTAAGTTTTCATTATGAGTCATTTCTAAGACATTTTCAAAAACGTCAATTTTGGCCAGTTTTGAGAAAAATTGATGGACTAACCCCTTGTGATTTTTTTAATTTTTGGCCAAAATGTTATGATTTAGATTTTTCTTAAAATTGCAGGAAATGTTGCTTAGGACCCATAGATGATATTCCTTGAATTTAACATTGACTGGTCATCCAGAAAATAAAATATGAAATTTGGAAAAAAAAATGATTTTGAGAAAATTTGTTGAATTTTTGCCAAATTGTCCATTTTTCTTAGAAATAAGGTTCCAGACAGGCTAAGTTTTCATTATGAGTCATTTCTAAGACATTTTCAAAAACGTCAATTTTTGGCCAGTTTGAGAAAAATTGATGACTAACCCCTTGTGATTTTTTTTATTTTTGGCCAAAAATGTCATGATTTAGATTTTCCTTAAATTGCAGGAAATGTTGCTTAGGACCCATAGATGATATTCCTTGAATTTAACATTGACTGGTCATCCAGAAAATAAAATATGAAATTAAAAAAAAAAATTGATTTTGAGAAAATTTGTTGAATTTTTGCCAATTGTCCATTTTTCTTAGAAATAAGGTTCCAGACAGGCTAAGTTTTCATTATGAGTCATTTCTGAGACATTTTAAAAAACGTCAATTTTTTGCCAATTTTGAGAAAATTGATGGACTAACCCCTTGTGATTTTTTTAATTTTTGGCCAAAAATGTTATGATTTAGATTTTTCTTAAAATTGCAGGAAATGTTGCTTAGGACCCATAGATGATATTCCTTGAATTTAACATTGACTGGTCATCCAGAAAATAAAATATGAAATTTTGAAAAAAAATTGATTTTGAGAAAATTTGTTGAATTTTTGCCAAATTGTCCATTTTTCTTAGAAATAAGGTTCCAGACAGGCTAAGTTTTCATTATGAGTCATTTCTAAGACATTTTCAAAAACGTCAATTTTTGGCCAGTTTTGAGAAAAATTGATGGACTAACCCCTTGTGATTTTTTTAATTTTGGCCAAAATGTTATGATTTAGATTTTTCTTAAAATTGCAGGAAATGTTGCTTAGGACCCATAGATGATATTCCTTGAATTTAACATTGACTGGTCATCCAGAAAATAAAATATGAAATTTGGAAAAAAAAATGATTTGAGAAAATTTGTTGAATTTTTGCCAAATTGTCCATTTTTCTTAGAAATA
The DNA here is from genome assembly GCA_037783545.1 of Henricia sp. BOLD:AAB3569. NCBI lineage: Eukaryota > Metazoa > Echinodermata > Asteroidea > Spinulosida > Echinasteridae > Henricia > Henricia sp. BOLD:AAB3569. Next base: position 61,891 of record JBBELK010001432.1, read on the forward strand.
AGGTTCCAGACAGGCTAAGTTTTCATTATGAGTCATTTCTAAGACATTTCAAAAACGTCAATTTTTGGCCAGTTTTGAGAAAAATTGATGGACTAACCCCTTGTGATTTTTTTTATTTTTGGCCAAAAATGTCATGATTTAGATTTTCCTTAAAATTGCAGGAAATGTTGCTTAGGACCCATAGATGATATTCCTTGAATTTAACATTGACTGGTCATCCAGAAAATAAAATATGAAATTTTGTTTTTAAAAATTGATTTTGAGAAAATTTGTTGAATTTTTGCCAAATTGTCAATTTTTCTTAGAAATAAGGTTCCAGACAGGCTAAGTTTTCATTATGAGTCATTTCTAAGACATTTTTTAAAAAGGCAATTTTTGGCAAATTTTGAGAAAAATTTATGGACTAACCCCTTGTGATTTTTTTTATTTTTGGCCAAAAATGTTATGATTTAGATTTTCCTTAAAATTGCAGGAAATGTTGCTTTGGACCCATACATGATATTCCTTGAATTTAACATTGACTGGTCATCCAGAAAATAAAATATGAAATTTGGAAAAAAATTTGATTTTGAGAAAATTTGTTGAATTTTTGCCAAATTGTCAATTTTTCTTAGAAATAAGGTTCCAGACAGGCTAAGTTTTCATTATGAGTCATTTCTAAGACATTTTTTAAAAAAGGCAATTTTTGGCCAATTTTGAGAAAAATTGATGGACTAACCTCTTGTGATTTTTTTAATTTTTGGCCAAAAATGTTATGACTTAGATTTTTCTTAAAATTGCAGGAAATGTTGCTTATGACACATAGATGATATTCCTTGAATTTAACATTGACTGGTCATCCAGAAAATAAAATATGAAATTTGGAAAAAAAATTGATTTTGAGAAAATTTGTTGAACTTTTGCCAAATTGTCAATTTTTCTTAGAAATAAGGTTCCAGACAGGCTAAGTTTTCATTATGAGTCATTTCTAAGACATTTTCAAAAACGTCAATTTTTGGCCAGTTTTGAGAAAAATTGATGGACTAACCCCTTGTGATTTTTTTTTATTTTTGGCCAAAAATGTTATGATTTAGATTTTCCTTAAAATTGCAGGAAATGTTGCTTAGGACCCATAGATGATATTCCTTGAATTTAACATTGACTGGTCATCCAGAAAATAAAATATGAAATTTAAAAAAAAAATTGATTTTGAGAAAATTTCTTGAATTTTTGCCAAATTGTCCATTTTTCTTAGAAATAAGGTTCCAGACAGGCTAAGTTTTTTATTATGAGTCATTTCTAAGACATTTTTTAAAAAAGGCAATTTTTGGCCAATTTTGAGAAAAATTGATGGACTAACCTCTTGTGATTTTTTTAATTTTTGGCCAAAAATGTTATGATTTAGATTTTCCTTAAAATTGCAGGAAATGTTGCTTAGGACCCATAGATGATATTCCTTGAATTTAACATTGACTGGTCATCCAGAAAATAAAATATGAAATTTGGAAAAAAAAATTGATTTTGAGAAAATTTGTTGAATTTTTGCCAAATTGTCAATTTTTCTTAGAAATAAGGTTCCAGACAGGCTAAGTTTTCATTATGAGTCATTTCTAAGACATTTTCAAAAACGTCAATTTTTGGCCAGTTTTGAGAAAAATTGATGGACTAACCCCTTGTGATTTTTTTAATTTTGGCCAAAAATGTTATGATTTAGATTTTCCTTAAAATTGCAGGAAATGTTGCTTAGGACCCATAGATGATATTCCTTGAATTTAACATTGACTGGTCATCCAGAAAATAAAATATGAAATTTTGAAAAGAAAAAAAATCGATTTTGAGAAATTTGTTGAATTTTTGCCAAATTGTCAATTTTTCTTAGAAATAAGGTTCCAGACAGGCTAAGTTTTCATTATGAGTCATTTCTAAGACATTTTTAAAAAAAGGCAATTTTTGGCCAATTTTGAGAAAAATTGATGGACTAACCTCTTGTGATTTTTTTAATTTTTGGCCAAAAATGTTATGATTTAGATTTTCCTTAAAATTGCAGGAAATGTTGCTTAGGACCCATAGATGATATTCCTTGAATTTAACATTGACTGGTCATCCAGAAAATAAAATATGAAATTTGGAAAACAAATTGATTTTGAGAAAATTTGTTGAATTTTTGCCAAATTGTCCATTTTTCTTAGAAATAAGGTTCCAGACAGGCTAAGTTTTCATTATGAGTCATTTCTAAGACATTTTCAAAAACGTCAATTTTTGGCCAGTTTTGAGAAAAATTGATGGACTAACCCCTTGTGATTTTTTTAATTTTTGGCCAAAAATGTCATGATTTAGATTTTCCTTAAAATTGCAGGAAATGTTGCTTAGGACCCATAGATGATATTCCTTGAATTTAACATTGACTGGTCATCCAGAAAATAAAATATGAAATTTAAAAAAAAAATTGATTTTGAGAAAATTTGTTGAATTTTTGCCAAATTGTCCATTTTTCTTAGAAATAAGGTTCCAGACAGGCTAAGTTTTCATTATGAGTCATTTCTAAGACATTTTTAAAAAAAGGCAATTTTTGGCCAATTTTGACAAAAATTGATGGACTAACCTCTTGTGATTTTTTTAATTTTTGGCCAAAAATGTTATGATTTAGATTTTCCTTAAAATTGCAGGAAATGTTGCTTAGGACCCATAGATGATATTCCTTGAATTTAACATTGACTGGTCATCCAGAAAATAAAATATGAAATTTGGAAAAAAAATTGATTTTGAGAAAATTTGTTGAATTTTTGCCAAATTGTCCATTTTCCTTAGAAATAAGGTTCCAGACAGGCTAAGTTTTCATTATGAGTCATTTCTAAGACATTTTCAAAAACGTCAATTTTTGGCCAGTTTTGAGAAAAATTGATGGACTAACCCCTTGTGATTTTTTTAATTTTTGGCCAAAAATGTTATGATTTAGATTTTCCTTAAAATTGCAGGAAATGTTGCTTAGGACCCATAGATGATATTCCTTGAATTTAACATTGACTGGTCATCCAGAAAATAAAATATGAAATTTGAAAAAAAATTGATTTTGAGAAATTTGTTGAATTTTGCCAAATTGTCCATTTTTCTTAGAAATAAGGTTCCAGACAGGCTAAGTTTTCATTATGAGTCATTTCTAAGACATTCTAAGACATTTTGAGAAAAATTGATGGACTAACCCCTTGTGATTTTTTTAATTTTTGGCCAAAATGTTATGATTTAGATTTTTCTTAAAATTGCAGGAAATGTTGCTTAGGACCCATAGATGATATTCCTTGAATTTAACATTGACTGGTCATCCAGAAAATAAAATATGAAATTTGGAAAAAAAATTGATTTTGAGAAAATTTGTTGAATTTTTGCCAAATTGTCCATTTTTCTTAGAAATAAGGTTCCAGACAGGCTAAGTTTTCATTATGAGTCATTTCTAAGACATTTTCAAAAACGTCAATTTT
>JBBELK010001433.1:0-90998 GCA_037783545.1 Henricia sp. BOLD:AAB3569
ATAAATTACAGTCAGATAAGAAAAATAAACTAATTAAAAGTGAGTTACAGGCATTATACAAATAAACAGTTAATTAATTGAATTTTGACATAATCATCTTAATAAATTTAGCTAAGTTACATAGTTGATTTGAGCTGCGTACATTGAACAAAAGTCCCAGTTTGTCAGGATTTGGTCTAGTCCAATAAAATCTCTTGATAAGGGTGGATCTTTCGTGAGTGAGAGACGGACAAACAAGAACATAATGAAATTCATCACAGTTAACGTGGCTATTACACAGTGGGCAAATGTTGACTACTGAAGAATTAGGTACATAACGAGTCTCAGTATACGGGAGATGATGGTTGCCAGTTCGAAATCGGGCAAGCACTGTTTTACAAGAGTTATTTAGTTTGATAAGATAATTTTCAAGGCATTTATCAGTTTTAATAATTCTATAAAACGAGCAAAGTCTGTTACTTGATAAATCACTTTCCCATTTCTGGTTTGCAACATCCTTTAGCCTACGCTCTAAGCATTTAGAAAGTCTACTTTTATGACTCGCATTGATATTAGTACTATTCCATAACATAGAGTACCCAGTATCATCTATAACGTTTTCATACAATCAATCCATTTAGAGCGCACAATATTATGATCGTATAAAGTTCGCATGAGACGATACATGACATTTGAAAGACGATTTGGATTAGTAACAATATGTAGCCAAAAGTTAAACATTCGAAGTTGGACAGTGTATTTGAGTTCTAATCTACCTAATTCACCATAAGCAATACAATTAGGAATGTGTCAATGCACTTTTTGACAATAGCAATGCATTTTGTGACATTTCACTTTACACCGGCTCCCGTATTCAGCTGTGCTGCACATCCCCCAATTGCTTAATCATAACAAATGACACATCATCGTAAAGAGGAATAACGGGGCTTTCCAATGATATAAAATTTAAGGAAAATTTTGCAACAAGAGAGAAATCGTCAGTCAAACTTGACTTTCCAAACTTTTTTTGAGGAGTTTAGAAAGTCAGTGACAAGTTATTAGAGTGAAGTTAAAGCTGATTTCATATCATACTAGAGGAAAGAGAAAGTCGAAATACTGATAAAACTAATTATGGGTATACTAACGCAGGGTTCGCTGTAGGCCTGTGCATTTTCAAATAATTGACTATTCTAAATTTGCTTCTTTTTTTTTCGATCGAATATTCAATATTCGATCCGTAAACTTTTTCAAAAATTGTCGCCTAACTTTTTGCAGTATTATCCAAACCTAAAGTTGTTCAGAGTGTACATGTACTTCTATTCCTGCGTGGGTGCTATGCAGGTTGTTATAGATTCTTTTAACAGCCTTCTTTGATGCCGAATCAGCCGCCTCGTTGCATGCTCGATTTGCTTCTAGCCATGAGTCCAGTGTACAATTTACAACATTGAAGCTATGGTTCGAGTTGGGATTACTTTACAGGAAAAACTGAATGGGCGGGAACCATTATGCAAATTAATATGTGAGGTTTATGGTTGGGGGCGGTACACTTTTTGCATAAATTAATGTTGGCTCCGCCCTGTACAAACCATGGCTGCGTTCGGGCGTGCATTTCTCACTACTCCAGAGTAATGCGTGCGCACTGCACTCGGGTCACATTACGCGAACGGCAAGTCCGCAGTATGCATGCGCGAATGGCCATCAGTCAAGATGGCCGTCACTTGCAATGACTACACAAAAAACGCTCACAAGAAACTGAAGAAATACAGACCGTAAGCTGGAGAACCTTTGATACCGTGTAAAACAAACCTTAGTGAGTTGTTGTTTCAGTTATCCAGTTGACACGTTGAGCAAATTCACCAAAAATCCAACCTATATCCCGCCATCTTCATACAAATCACCTGCCACTCGTCAGGAGTAAGAGCACACTCCCCATTTGTTGGGGAGTACCGAGAGCATACTCTCACTGACCCGAGTGTCGTTAATCTTGCCGTTCGCGCGCGCAGGAGTATGCTCGTGTTAACACGAGTACACGCCCGAACGCAGCCTATATGTCCCATGTTGTAACTTGTACACTGGACTATGGTTGGACACATAATGTGACATCGAGAAAAGTGGCCGTTTCGGTAATGAAAAAGCCGCGTTATTCAATAAAAACATCCTGTAAAAAACTCTTTTGAACATGAAAAGAGGTCGTACCGAATATTTGATTCGGTAAATATCGATGGAAAATAGAATATTCAAATATTCGATTCGTTTGGCACACCGCAAGTTTTCGGCCATCCTGGAAATCATAGGAAAACCTTGAAAATTGGTTTCCCCTTGTAATATTTCTAATGACGATCGGGGTCACACAACAAATCGGATTGTATTTGTATTGTAATAAAGTTGGGTCACACGCGCACAAAATTTCGTCGTCGTATTGTAATCCATCCTGTCGTCCCCTGCGGTGGCTTTGTCACTCTTGCGCTGCCTCACTGCACTTTGCGCGTTTGGCACCTCATGACCGGAAAAATCATCCGCTAATGTCCGTGGGAAGCCAGGTGTGTGCGGTGAAGTAGAAGTTACACGTGCGCGTGGGAAATGTTACCGCAGGGACTTACGGGATGATTTGTAATACGATTATGAGATGGAATGTCACACGTTATTTTGCCAATTTATTACAATCAGATTACAATCAAAGACAACTAAATGATGAAAATTCACGTCGTTCACCGATTATGATGTGATTACGATGAATTTGGGGTCACACACAAAAAGCTCGTTATCGTATTACAGGGCGTTTAAAAAAAAGGTAATCTAACTTTGAATAGTTGTTTAGATCAGACTATAAGTTTGCCAGTAAGAAGTATGATAGCATCTTAAAGCAGATGATATGCTTTCCAGTGATACCTTTGTTACTTTTCTAGGGTCTTGCATCACTGAGCACCATTGTCTTAAAATTGAGGTGCAAAATCGGGGTTGGTTGACTTTCATGTTGAACAAAATCAAACAGAATTGACGCACAAAATTGAACAAAAATGAAACAATCTTATTTTATTCATTTACACTTTCCAACACAGGTTTTTAATTTTTTTTCATTCACTACGACCCTCCACGTGTCCACATCGGTGGTGCTTGTCGTTCACAGCTTGTCTCAGTCTCACGGTGTCTGGATTCTCTCACAACCGACATGCGCCGCCGGTGTGAACTTTGTTTGGAGAGAGGTGACCCTGGCCTATGAAATTGTTGTCTGAAGTAATAATAAATAATAAATAATAATAATACAAGCATTTGTAAAGCGCCATCTATCTATGTAGACATATTCCGAGGCGGCTGTTGCCATTATTACCGCTGCCATCAGGAAATCACCAGAACCATTACGCTTCAACTAGGTGGCAACCCGGCCAAGGTGCACAACCCTATCAGCAGTTAGATTGTGGCATTCCCCATAACAGCTTCCCATATATCGCTTGGGTTGACGAGGCAACTGGGATTAAGTGCCTTGCCCAGGAACACAGACACGTTGGTCGAAGTGGGGCTCGAACCCCCAACCTCTGATTGGGAGTCCCGCTTCATACCCACTAGACCACACGCGCTCCCAAAGTAATCTTTGTTTTTGTATTTCCGTGCTAGATCTGGTCAGCAGTTAGTGATGGATACAGTAACAGTGTATGACATACAGAACAAATTTATTGGTAAGGACTTTCTTCTGCATTTTGTGGTTTACATGATTTTCATTTATACTTGGGATGAGAACAAAAATCATATGGGCCTTATCGGGATTTAAACCCGAGACCTCTTAGGCACCAGACCTCTGACGCACCAGACCTCTGACGCACCAGACCTCTGACGCACCAGACCTCTGACGCACCAGACCTCTGACGCACCAGACCTCTGACGCACCAGACCACCGGCGCACCAGACCACCGGCGCACAAATTAATTCAACACAAAATATGCATGTCTGTTCCCAGTGACAACACAATGCTACTGTGCGTGGAATCCACACAAAATATGCAGTTTATGTGCTGTGCAAATCAGTTCTGGCAGCCTACATGTACATAAAAGGAGGAAATGGATTGGTCTATCGCGCCGTCTGTATAATTATGATCGATAATATGACGATGGGTGCGTGGGCATCTTCTCGGTACACCCATTTCGTCGTGCACGGTCATTGTGTCACGTTATCCTAGTCATTAACTTTGTGACAGTCATCTCAATTATTCCACCCCTAGACACCGATTTAATTCCAAAACAGATACATATACAGTAGGTTGAATCTGTATCTGAGCTTTATATAACCAGTTAGCATTTGTGTCAAAAACACAAATTCGCCGCGTTTTACGAGAATGGAATCCTATTCACTTGTGTCTTGGACATAGTGCGCGCTTCTGTTTGTGTACTAGATTTGTATCCCATCATGCACTGTGCCATTTACTGCGCACAGTGAATTGTGGGGGGAACCGTAAAGTCATGTATTTCTGGACATCGTTGATCATGAAGTCGGACATTTTTTGGACCTGAAGAGTTGCATGCCTGCCCCAACCAGGTGTTGTGTTTGCTCCAATGTACCGTTCATCAGTTAAGTGCTTGCTTTGATTTTCCCTTTGTACATGTGCTATCTTGTTCACAGCTTACTTGGCCCCAGTACCTGAGGTTTTAGATGTTTTCCAGGAATGGGGATCTATCTATGTGCTTGGTGGAGATAGAAAGGTAAGAGCATTACAACTTTTAACTTAAACTGGGTCTCGAATCACATATTCTACCGTACATATGCACAAGGATATGAGGATTAAAGCATCCTTGATTGGTGGAATGACGTGTTGCCCAGGCGTGTTGCACCGACCCTGCTTGTTCCCCTGCTCCGGCGTGTTGCACCGCCCCGGCGTGTTGCACCGCCCCGGCGTGTTGCACCGCCCCGGCGTGTTGCACCGCCCCGGCGTGTTGCACCGCCCCGGCGTGTTGCACCGCCCCGGCGTGTTGCACCGCCCCGGCGTGTTGCACCGCCCCGGCGTGTTGCACCGCCCCGGCGTGTTGCACCGCCCCGGCGTGTTGCACCGCCCCGGCGTGTTGCAGTAGGTTGTAACATAAATGTCAGCATGGACCTGGTGACTATGGTGACATTTACGTTACACTTATCAGGGGCGGATCCCCCCCTCCCCCCCCCCCCCCCACCCCCTTTAAAAAAAAAAAAAAAAAACATTTTTAAAAAGCCACTTTTTGTGCACACTTTTCCTATTTCAAGTGGTTAAATATTGCCCCAGATCGCACCACAGAGCATCTAGAATCCATCTAGAAGCCGTTAGGGCTTCGCGCTACGCGCTCGCTATTTCATTGTCATTAGCATTTCATGCTTAAAAATTTCACGCACCCCCCTTTTTAAAATCCTGGATCCGCCCCTGCTTATGATCTCTGGGTGGTGTGGTTATCTCTCTGTAGGGCTTGCTAAGCTCACATGATAGCCAATCAGTGATGAACAAATGCACTACCGTGATTCGTTGGCTTTATATATGTACATGTAGCTCAATGCATAGTTCCGAGATTGCCCAATTAACCCCGCCCCCTTGGATATTGTTGCTATGCCTCACACGCTATCGTCAAAATGGCTATGCACAATGCACAAACCAATGGGACTTTTAACGGAAAGCACAGATTCATTAGAGAAAACTCAAAGGTATTCATGTTTCAGGGTCAACAGTTACCGTAGCACGTACTTAGTAAAAGGCCAATGATACAGAGATGTCATATATTCATAACAATTTGCTTTCTTACCTTTGAACAGCGAATTGCCCTGCCTTGAAACAAAAAATTTACCCGGAACACCCCATACAACGTATGGGCAGAAAATCGCGTGATGTTGGTTTGTGAGGCAATGCACTTTGACCTATGTGGGCGCTGTCTGCTAGCTATGTTGTGATTGGCCGCGGGTTCGGTTGATTGACAGGTCGGAACTATGCATTGGTAGGGCGTCTGCACATTAAGCAGAAGGTCCGTGGTTCGAATCCCTGTGGAGCCAAGTTGCTTTTCACTGCATCCAGATTTCCCAAACTCGCGGACAGTGGTCCACATTTGTACCGAATACAATCACTCTGGGTCATAATCCCCCCCAAAAATAATCCCTTATTCATACACTTACAAACATTTATTTGATACCTTGGCATCAAATAAGATGTACAAAATTGGAAGATTAAATATTCAGTTTTCAGGAATCGAAATATCCGGATTTCAAGATGTTTGGCTTTTGCCAATCCCACTACTTTAAAGGGACACACCGGCTTACTTTTAACATAATGTAGCAATCTAGCATCCTTGACAATAATATTTTGATGGTCGTTGTGAAAAAAAATTATCAAAATGTCACGTAATTAACTAGAAATGTTTAAAATTAACAAAAGAGACAAATGTTGGGCTACATATATGCTTTACCATCTGTCGCTATGTATTATGTATCATGTGTTTGTAAATAAAGGTGGCGTTCGATATGGGTCGACACGTGTTTAACCTTGATTCCTTGTTTTCCCTGACTCATCACACCTTGCATGATCCCTCAGGTCAGCGCTGACTCGAAGAAGCACATCGAACGCAACGTTTTGGAGTCTTTCGTCCCCTCAATAGGCCTATGCTGTTTTTTCTTCGGATATTATTTATCGCCGCGAAGCGAAGACACGAAAATCTGAGAGATTCTCTTGTCCATATCAACACCTAGAAACCCTTATGAAATCTGTTGGCAGATTTGTGTCCAAATTGGAAAATGTAGGCCTACATAGTGTTTGTACGACATTATTTTCCAAAAAGAAGAGAAACCAACTGCGAATGACAAAAGCAACTCGCACTTCGCGCTGATTTCTACGGCTGGAAATACAACTAACTCACAAGACCACGTGACTTTTCGGAACCAGAATCTGGTTCCGAAAAGTCACGTGACCTTGAATTTTTGAAAAAATTATCAAAAACAGCAAAATTTGACAGCGTCTTTTCAGGATATATCTAATTTACTCTGAAAAGCGCTACAGAATAATGTATGGGTCTATTTCGAGCCCAAAATAGCCCAACAAAGCCGGTGTGTCCCTTTAATACCCAGATACTGTTATTTCAATTGTCTTTGTTATTTACAGCTGTATCACCTTCAGGAAAAAGACACCCAGACGAAGCTGGAGGTTCTCTTCAAAAAGAACCTGTACAGTCTTGCCATCAAGTAAGAATTGGATCTTTTTTTTCCCTTGTCCCAACAAAACAAATTTGTAACAATGGTAATCTCTTGTGAGATGCAAAGTTGTTTAAACCGACCACTTACATAGTTTCCATGCATACCTCAGTTTATTTATTTATTTATTTATTCCATTTATTTACCCAGGGTGTGCCCAAACAGTTTACAAAAACTGGTTTCCATTGGGGCCCTGCAAACACTCATAAAACAAATACAGTAAACTCCGGCTAAGTCGACATCGTACAAGTCGGCAAATCGCCCAAGTCGGCCATCCGACGAAAGTCCCGATCGTCTACAATGCATTTCCATTGAAATGTATGTTTCTAAGTCGGCATTTGTAAGTCGCCATTTTGCCCAAGTCGGCATGTTATTCTCGGTCCATTTCAACAAAATGCAATACAAAATCCTTTGTGTAACCACACAATATGGCATCGATTTCCTCCCCTGCGGTTTTCAAGAAGTGTCGAGTGAAAAGACAAACACTGCTTAACTGACGTCTGTTTATTGGCACGCACGGACCGCGTGGTCGCCAGTGTATCGGTGTCATCATGTTACAGCCAGGGCTGCGTTCGAAACACGCGAACATTGCAAACGTTTGCATAGTTCGCCAAGAACTGGTACCCGGCTTTCCATAGACCAGTGCACAAAAGCACTGTACCAGTGGCAAACGTTGGCAACGTTCGCGTATGTGGAACGCAGCCCTGGCCATGTGTGAGATTGCGTGCACTCAAAAAGGGGTTTCCCCTGTACGCATGCGCACATCCCATTTTGGGAGTCGTCGCATGATGCATGTACATGTACATCCATTACATGTAGAACTTCACACGTGCTCGCGCTCGCATATTTAGCATGTCCATAAAAACACGATGTTGACATAAATCAATTAAGGATTTCGTTGCTGGAATCGACCCCAAAAACAAGGAGATTAAACCAAGGTAAATCAAAGCCTCCATGCTGCAATTAACCATATGCATACTAGGCCGTTCGTGTAACGTTGTGTAAGTCGGCAAAATGACGACTTACGGCATATGTCGCGTTCGCGTAAGTCGGCACAAATTTTTAGGTCCCAAAAGCTGACTTACCCGGAGTTTACTGTATATTAAATTAAACAACTTTACAATCGCAAACAAACTGGAATAAGATACAACTACAACATGTACAACAATTAACATCAAAATTCACAAACCATCAACACTCGCACAAATGGACAAAAATAATGGTTACAGAAGAACAACATCACAAGAAATATTATACATGCACGTGACACTGAAATTTACGCTAATTACGGGAAGGGGCAAAAACCTGCAAAAACCCTTTTTAAGAGGAAAACAAAATGGGAAAATTCCCCTCCGGCTCCAAAATTAAAAGTTGAATTTTATGGCAACCAAGTGACAAGTAATACGACTCTGTAAATTAGCATTTCTCCCTTGAAGTTGATCATGTGAATTCTACATGTACATGTATGTATATGTTTGGCGAAGTGCCAATTTGAATGAGCTTCAAGGAAGACATAGTTCTGCACTAAGGCTGTTTCAAATTGCCCCGCCAGTTACAGCAAAACTCAAGGCGTAAGACTCCTTTCGTGCAAACGGAATTTTCAGTGTCTTTTCGGCAGATTGACGAGTTTCTCGAGTTTGTACGTAAGGTGTAAATAGACTTGCCATATACTGCGGGGCCAAGGAATTTATGCTTTTAAAGACAAATATAGCTTTCTTGTATTTAACTCTCTCTGGATAGACAAGCCAGTCGAGCTTTTTAAACATGTCAGCCAATGGAGTTAGAAAATCGCATTTCAGTATTATTTTGGCTGCACGTTTGAGGCATTTGTTCAGCTGGTAGAGCATCTGCTGGTAGAGCATCTGCCCGGTGTGTCGGAGGTCTTGGGGGAAACCTAAGTGAGTATACCACTGTGCCTCATAGCTCAGCTGGTAGAGCATCTGCCTGGTGTGTCAAAGGTCTTAGGGAAACCCCGAAGGAGTATACCACTGTGCCTCATAGCTCAGCTGGTAAAGCATCTGCCTGGTGTGTCAGAGGTCTTGGGGAGAAACCAGAGGGAGTATACCACTGTGCCTCATAGCTTAGCTGGTAGAGCATCTGCCTGGTGTGTCAGAGGTATTGGGGGAAACCTAAGTGAGTATACCACTGTGCCTCATAGCTCAGCTGGTAGAGCATCTGCCTGGTGTGTCAAAGGTCTTTGGGAAACCCCGAAGGAGTATACCACTGTGCCTCATAGCTCAGCTGGTAAAGCATCTGCCTGGTGTGTCAGAGGTCTTGGGGAGAAACCAGAGGGAGTATACCACTGTGCCTCATAGCTTAGCTGGTAGAGCATCTGCCTGGTGTGTCAGAGGTATTGGGAGGAACCTGTGGGAGTATACCACTGTGCCTCATAGCTCAGCTTGTAGAGCATCTGCCCGGTGTGTCAAAGGTCTTGGGGAAACCCCAAAGGAGTATACCACTGTGCCTCATAGGTCAGCTGGTAGAGCATCTGGCCAGTGTGTCGGAGGTCTTGGGGGAACCTGAGGGGGTATACCACTGTGCCTCATAGCTCAGCTGGTAGAGCATCTGGCCAGTGTGTCGGAGGTCTTGGGGAAAACCTGAGGTAGTATACTACTGTGCCTCATAGTTCAGCTGGTGGAGCATCTGCCCGGTGTGTCAGAGGTCCATATGATTTTTCAGTCATTCCATATTTGTTTATCTCACCTCTATGCACAAATACTGTACACAAATATGCAACCATAAAAATATGTACACTGTGCAAACATCCTAACTACACCGAGCAACAAAGGAAATGCAGATTTTCGTCAAAAACAAATTTAAATTTAATTAAAATCAGAATATTTTGATCTGAAGTGTAAAATCAAAATATTCACATACCAGCTTCCTTTTGCATGACTGCATAAAGCTTTCATGTATTGAAAAGAAAAAAATTCCTTTTTTCAAATTGATTGCATTTTTGTTAATCATAAATTAAAGAAATTGTTTGCGTTTCTTTCGTTTAATAAATGCACATTTTTCACTTTTTTAGAATTAAGAGTAATGTGTAACTTTCACCAATTAATTTTCAAAAAAAAAATTACGCATTTGGCATCTCAAATACGAATCTGAATGAAAAATCGCAACTGATATCATCCCATTTATCCATGACATCGACGCTGTTCATAATGCTTCAGTCTTGTTGGTTGTGATTATTGGGTTCTCCTGCTTTCCAGTTGTCGAAGTTACTTTGACTTCCGTCCATCCAAACAAATTCTTCTCCTGTTGCACGCTGTTGAGTCCGATCCAAACTTCACAACTTTTCTTGATGCTGGTTGCGTACTTGAACACAAAGTCATTTTCTGCTTGATCAGAAATTGACACGAGATGGGCAGCTCTCCCTGGCTTGGTGAAGTTTGAGCAGTACGCTAAGGCATCTAGAGATGGCATTCTATCATTGACGTAAAGGTAGCAGTGATTTTCATAGGCCAGCCAAGGTGGAGGACGGGTGCGTGATGTCTGTGTTGAGATACACCAATCAGACAGTGACAAAGCAGGTCCAAACTTCATTTGCTGTCCCAAACTTTTTGCCGACTCGAGCAAAGTTATGCAGTTGGCATCTCACACAGAAAATTTAACAAATTATCGCACTCGTCGTCATCCCACATGTCCATGGAATAAACGCCATTGATAACACAACAGTCTTGCTCCAAACGACCCTCACCATTATTTGGTTATTTTGGGTGCCAGTTGATGAAGCCAGTCTGACTTCCGTCTATCCAAACAAACTTTCCTTCCTGTTGCATGTCATTGAGTCCAATCCAAACTCTATGGCTTGCTACGCTGCTAGAATACTGATACACAAAGTTATTCTCTGCTTGATCAGAAATCGATGCGAGATGGGCAGCTCTCTCCGGCTTAGTGAAGTTTGAGCAGTATGCTTCCGCCGTTAGAAATGGCATTTTGTCATTGACGTAAAGGTAGCAGTGATTTCTGTAGGCTAGCCAAGGTGGCGAACAAATGACTGGTGTACGTGTTAAGTTTGAGATGCATTTGTAAGACGGTGACAAAAGGGGTTCAAATACCATCAAGATTAGAAGACTCCACAACAACATTGTGATGTTTTGTTCAGATCTCTTAAGATGTTCAGTTCTTGTTACTGAGTTTTAAGTTCACGGATAGTTATGTGTGATACATTCAATTCACAGCATCTTCCAGAATAAAACGAAATAGGTCATCCCCTGGGATAAGGACAGTTTTTCGTCTGTCTTGAAAAAAATAGACCGTCTTCTCTCACAAGAACCTGATAGCAACTTCATCCAACGTTGAAAACGAACAAGATTCAGAACGTGCTCAGTTCTTTTCACTGGTTTTCTGAAATCTTTACCAGTATAAAATGGTTACACATACATAACTTGCCTAAGCGCACTCTGACAAAAATAAGACGCTCATTTGTGTCCGCACTTGTTGCAAATTCAGTTTTCTTTGTCTGAGTAGACGGATGCAGTCAATATACACCGCACCATGAAGATATTACTGGCCAATGATTGCGAAAGAAAATGGTGAATCACATGTTTTTTTTATGGCCCACTGGTTGTTTATCTCTCAATATTGCCAGGCATAGTGTGTTGATGTATGGGCGGGGCTTACTGTATCATGTGACATCTAGCGTAACTGATTGTTGTCACTGCAGACGTAATAAAGTAGTCCCATCATTCTGATCAGTTGCAACTGTGCAGGTTGTTTTTTCTAAAAGTCGAGGGGTTTAAAGAAACATCGCTTCCATTGTGCTGCCTTGGTAACATCAATATATCAGAGGGACCGATGTTAATATTACCCATCTGATTGTTTTCTCTGCAAGTGGAGTAACGTTTTCCAAATATTGTGCTCTAGTTTTCTGATCAGATTCTTGTTTTTGCATCTCGGCCACAAGTCCTGCGTGCTTTTGTTGACTTAGAAAACTCGGGCACACTAATAGAGCGTATAATTAACTCATAATTTTAGTCATAGATGCTCAAAACTGTATTTTTCCAGATGAAATAAATTGTTTCCCCAATATGTTGTTCTAACAACACACAAAAAGTAAGTCCCCCTCCCCCTAAATAACTCCTCATAATTTCTTAAGTAAAAACTTTTTAAAGATCACGACTAGTAAGGAATATTTCTACTGTTGTTGGGCAACTGTTGTGTGAAAATCAGGGGCATCCATTACTTCATAGCTGACTGAGCACAAATTAATAACAAAATTACCCAATTTCAAAATTCACAAGAGTGTATGCAATTACTTTAGTTGATTGAGAAACAGTTATATTCATCAATGTTCAGTAATGTGTGTATCCACCACGCTTGTCAATGACCTCCAGACATCGTCTTCTCATGGTGTTGATGAGTCTAGTCACCCGCTGCTGATGGATAGCCATCCATTCTTCCTGCAATAATCGTGACAAATCATCCAGAATGCTGTCTGCATTGATACGGGCATACACAGAACGCTTAATTGAGACCAGATGGGCAGCTTTCCCTGGCTTGGTGAAATTTGAGCAGTATGCTTCGGCCGTTAGAAATGACATTCCATCATTGACGTAAAGGTAGCAGTGATTTCCATAAGCCAGCCAAGGTGGATGACAGGTGCGTGATGTACGTGTTGAGATGCACCTGTCGGACAGTGACAAAGCAGGTCCAAATGCAAACAAGATTAAAAGACTCCAGAACGACATTGCGAGTTGCTTGTAAGGGCCAAGTTCTTGTTCTTTTACATTTTACATGTCACTTGGTACAGCTACACTCGAATGAGATGTACAATCTTTTTTGCTGGTGAAAGCTGAATAAAACACCATTGTTAATTGTTATACAGCCAGTGTTGGTATATACCGTGGTTAACAGTTTCCTGTGATGCCGCTTGCCAAAACAACCCGTCTGATCAGAAAGCTAACATGTAAAATGTCACCAGGTCTCTACTCCTAAACCAAATTGTCTGCTGTGCTGCACTACATGTACAAGTCTTGAATCTGCGCTGTCGTTTATACCGGCCGTGAAGGTGTGGCCCTTATTTGTCAACATTGCCGATTCACAGTCAACAATTTCATCAAAATCCAATCATGTTGTCATTCACAAAGTCAATTATATTGGCAGTCAAGATTGATATTTCTGGGTCACGAATGGGCAGCTCACGCTTTTCAGTGTGTTTCAGTTGTCCAATAGCTCTGTCGGCAACTTGAATCTGTGCTGTCATTTACACATGTATACTGGCTGCGGCCTTGTAGCTCAAAACTATTACCAACATTGTCAATTCAAATCACCATTTTCATCAAAATTCAATTACTGAGAAAGCAGTCAGTCAAGTGACATAATCTTGCAGTACTAGTGACTGGACTCAATATAGCGAGGTTGCACAACACGTTTTTTGCATGACGTGTATGTGTAAAAAGTTAGTCTCTTGTCTTTTGCAGACTTTCTGCTGTTTACGACACGGTATTAGTTACACAGTTGGCATCTCACATACAAATTTGTATGAAGTGTCGCATTTGTTGTCATCCCATTTGTCGTAGGGATTAATGTTATTCATAACTGTACAGTCTTGTTCCCCGTGATCATTACTGGGCTCTTGATAATTCCAGTTGGTGAAGTTACTCTGACTTCCATCCATCCACACAAAGATGTCTTCCTCTTGCATGTCGTTGAACCCAAGCCAAATTCTATCAGCTGTATATATGCTGGTTGCGTACTTGAACACAAAATCATTTTCTGCTTGATCAGAAATTGATACGAGATGGGCAGTTCTCCCTGGCTTGGTGAAATTTGAGCAGTATGCTTCGGCCGTTAGAAATGTCATTTGTCATTGACGTAAAGGTAGCAGTGATTTCCATAGGCCAGCCAAGGTGGAGGACAAGTACTCAATGTATGTTTGCGGTTTGAAATGCACCTGTCAGACAGTGACAAAGCAGGTCCAAATGTCATCAAGACAAAAATAATCCAGAATGACATACTGATTTCCTCAATGCTTTATTGAATGCTCCTCTTTTACAAGTGAAGAACTTTATGTTGAAGAAAGAAAATTCAGAGCAGAATCGCTGCTTGGCTGTCCTGCATGTTTTTTGCCAAAATCTGCGGCACTGTTCTATTACAGCCTGTACACACCGTGTCTATAAGCAAATGTGTGCTACTTATTTGCTTCATGCACCCACGTCTGTTGTGGTTTCAGTTGTCTGGCCCAGTAGACCTGACCAGTAAACATTTACACCCACCGTGCAGATTGAACTGACCAATCACTGTGCAAAAAAATGGTAATGCAGTTGGTTTGTGTTCAGTCATGTGATCAACTGATTAGCGTTGCTATACACGTTGCTATTTGGGCTTTGCTAATGGACCAGTCTGTTGACGTCACTTTGTATTTAACTAATTGTTGTTGCTACAGATTCAATAACGCTCTTAATATCATGCCTTAGTGCTCTGATAATATATTCTCATTGTTACGACTTAGGCTCAGTTCTGAAGGTCTTTCTTCTGTATCCTTTCTCAAAAAGGTACTCTCATTGAGGATTTAATCAACCATTACTTGCATCTAAAGATCGTGTTGCCTCGATCGTGTTGCCTATGCAATATTGATTTCAGAGCGAGCAACACAATGAAATTTGACACGTGACTGTAGTCATGCAGATGTAATTAAGTCTCTGTGCCATTGAGCCAGTTTTCCCTCATGATATTCGTCCTTGTACATCTCAGACACAAGTCCAAGTCCATCATTCAAGTATTGCCTTTGTGAACTAAACCAACAGGTTAGTGTGTTCACTGCACTGCTTTATGGAATGGATAAATTAGTTTATAAATATTTTTTTTGACAATATGCTTGAAAATATACATGGGAGCGTAAAATTTAAGAATGGTAATGAGAAAAATATGACAAATGATATGGTATCAAAATCTCAACACCCATGGGAAAAATGGGGGCTCAAAAATGTGATCTGGACACGCTCCTTGATTCAGTAACCAGTTTGCAATTCTTTCAAGTGCCGTTTAACATGTTTTAAATTGTTCAGTCGACACTTTAAGGTTTTTCGCTGGTGTTTTAAGATGCATGGGCAAGTACACATCACCCCCAGGGCCCCCAATACAAATCTTTGTCCTGATTAACTGCACAAATGAATATATATTATATTCAGTTTGCACTGAGTCACAATTTATTGAAACGTCTAAACGGCTATAATATGCCATATACACATCAAAAAAGCAAAAAAATGCAAGTTTTTAAAATACCAATTCTTGATCCAAATAAAAGTCTGTTGAATACAGTACATGTGTGGATACTACGGCACTTATCAACCAATCACTTTGAAATCACTTTCAGGACTGTTCCATTTCATTGATTTTTATCAAGGGTGTATAGATACCACTGTGTCTCATAGCTCAGCTGGTAGAGCATCTGCACGGTGTGTCAGAGGTCTTGGGGAAACCCTGAAAAAGTATACCACTGTGCCTCATAGATCAGCTGGTAGAGCATCTGCCTAGTGTGTCAGAGGTCTTGAAAAGAAACCTGAGGGAATATGCCACTGTGCCTCATAGCTCAGCTGGTAGAGCATCTGCCCAGTGTGTCAGAGGTCTTGGGAAACCTGAGGGAGTATACCACTGTGCCTCATAGCTCAGCTGGTGGAGCATCTGCCTGGTGTGTCAGAGGTCTTGGGGGAACCTGAGAGAGTATACCACTGTGCCTCATAGCTCAGCTGGTAGAGCATCTGCCCGGTGTGTCAGAGGTCTTGGGGGGGACCTGGGGGAGTATACCACTGTGCCTCATAGCTCAGCTGGTAGAGCATCTGCCCGGTGTGTCAGAGGTCTTGGGGAACCTGAGGGAGTATACCCCTGTGCCTCATAGCTCAACTGGTAGAGCATCTGCCCAGTGTGTCAGAGGTCTTGGGGAAAACCTGAGATAGTATACCACTGTGCCTCATAGCTCAGCTGCTAGAGCATATGCCCTGTGTGTCAGAGGTCCATATGATGTTTCAGTCACTCCATATTTGGTCATCACTTCTATGCACAAATACTGTACACAAATATGCAGCCATAAAAATATGTACACTGTGCAAATATCCTAACTACACCGAGCAACAAAGGACATGCAGATATTCGTCAAAAACAAATTTAAATTTAACTAGAGCTCCGTCTGTTCTATGAACAGATCGTAGGGCTTTTTCTAATTTTTAAAACTTTTTTTAAGCATGCTTAGCTTGCAAAATTAGATGTTAGGATATAGAGTATTTAATTTAAAAAATGTTTACCTTTAATGTGTTACCTTTAAAGGATTGATGACGTAATCAATGTTTTAACAACACAGACATGTTTGGTGGTCGACGCACTCTACAATCACCACTACTGGGCTAATTTGCGCAAACACTGCTTTTAAAGAGTCATTTTAAGACTTTTTAATTTCGCCGCTAGAGGGCGCCCTTTTATGGAATGACGTAGAAACTTACATTTTTGGAAACCGTATTTACCTTAGACACTAACACTACCAACCGCATCTCGGCAGCTTTCCCCACTTTCACAAAATAGGTTCATTTAAATGCACTTGCGGTTTCTACCGGAAGTGAGCAAGGTCACAGGTTATGGCCATATTTTTTGGATACCCCACCCTAGTCGAACTCAAACACCTTTAACCCCATCCAAATACCTCTTACCAGTTTCAAATGGCGAGGCAAAGTCTGTTTGACCAATAGGGAATGAGGTCAAATGTGAAGGCATGTGGGCATCTGAAAGACGTTCATTAATTATCGTATATGCCGAAAGAATCAAGATCGTAGGTCAAACGGTTGATTTTTTTATGAAATTTTGCATATGGAAACATTAAATTTCATCCCCTTTAAACTTACACCTGATGACGTCATTATGACGCCATTGTTGGGTGCACACTTCTTCTACTATGTCTTTGATGTTACCAGGTTTGTTTAAGAACAACCTCAAGTTTGGGAACAACCTCAAAAAGTGCCGACAACGCCCATGCGTTATGTCAATGGGGAAAAAATCAGAAGAAGAAATAAACGGAAAAGCCAAAAGTTAACGACCTTTGCTAGTGATCGTATATGGGAAGGAATCAAGGTTGTAGCTCGCATTTGTTAATATTTTATATTTATAATATTTGTATCACCTTTAATCTGACACGTGATGACGTCATTATGAGATCATCAGTTAAATACCTTTGTTAATGACCGTATATGGCGCAGGAATCACGATCATAGATGAATCGGCTGATTTGTTACGAATGTTTGAATATGGAAAACATTAAATTGTATGTTCATTTAATCTTATAACTGATGATGAACAGTTTTTGAGTTGTGTCAGTTTGCCTGGGTGGGGGAGTACTGCTATACAGATCTACCACTTCAAGATGTTTGATGAACTGTGAGATACCAAGTCATGGTGCAGGTAAAAACTTTTGATTACTTAATTAGCTCCTTGAGGAGTATCATAACATGTAGGTTCAGGATTTATACTAAGAGAGTCTTGAGCCAAATTTCATATAAAACAAAATAACATGTATATTAATAGTAAATAGTACAGAAGCCTTCATCGATTGAGAAAAGATTTGTTTAGATTTGAAAATATGGCAATTTTCAGTTTTTGCACTTTTAAAAACATCAATTAAGTTACTGTAAAATTAGTACTATTTGTAATAATGTCACATGGCGTTATAAATTAAATATTTAAAAAGTTTATCTTGAAAACTCAGTTTAGAGGCAATTTTGATTTCCCTTTGCGAATTCTAAACTGTTCATTTTTGTTTGTTTTGTTCACATTTGGGATGGAAAATGCGATGTTTACTCGAAATACTAATATACATATATTAGTCATCAAAGGCAGAAATCAGAGCACATAATTTGTTAAGATTGAAAAGAGTTTGGCCAAGGAGGACAATTTCGTAATCAGACAAGTACATGTACTATATGTTTACACGTATTGCGCATTCTCTCTTTAGCTATACATGTATCACTATGAGGGCGCTATATCACTTTCACGGTAGCAAAACGCGAGTGCATGGCCTGGCTTATGCATGGTTTTACGCAAATTGTGACTTGGCTGAACTTTGGCCTTCAATTGACCCAGGAAGGAAGGGTCAGATGAAAATGACTACACAAAGCAAATTGTAGCGCAGGATCTGATCTATAATGTCTGCTAATTATGAAGACCCTTGGTCATGTGGTTTTATAGAGGGAAACATTTTACGAAATGCATTTTTTGCTAATTTTTATGACGAAAATCCACTTTTTTGACATTTTTAAATAATTATAATTACGTAATCATTGACGTCATGGTGTTGTTGTACATGGTGGTGGACGTTTGTGATGGGGCCCATGCCTGTACCTAGTTTCATGAAAATCAAGCATGGTTGAATAGCTAATATTGCTTCATAAGTACAAACAAATACAAAAAATGTGATTTTTGAATTGGCTGAACTTTGACCTTCGATTGACCCAGGAAGGAAGGGTCAGATGAAAATGCCTACACAAAGAACATTGTAGGCTAGGATCTGATCTAAATGTTTGCCAAATATGAAAACCCTGGGTCATGTGGTTTGGGCAAGGGAACCATTTCGGTAATTTTCCGCTTTTTAGGCATTTTTAAAGTGTTCTAATGACGTAACTGATGACGTCACAATGAAGCTATTCTTGGGTGCACACCTCTTATACTATGTCTTTGATGTCACCAAGTTTGGTTAAGATCAATGTTTGGGAACAACCTGAAAAAGCGCCGACAACGCCCATGCGCTTTGTCTATGGGAAAAAAATCAGAAGAAGAAGAAGAAGAAATAAACGGAAAAAAAAAAAAAAATAAATAAATCAAAACGAAAACAAAGGCTTTTTCGTCCTAAACGAAAAAGCCAATTAAAATCAGAATATTTTGTAAGATCACAATATTCACATACCAGCTTCCTTCTGCATGACTGCATAAAGTTTTCGTGTGCCGAAAAAAAAATTTCAAATTGATTGTATTTTTTTAAATCATAAATTAAAGAAATTTTTTGCCTTTCTTTTGGTGCTCGGTTAATAAATGCAAATTTTTTAGAATTAAGAGTAATGTGTAACTTTCACCAATTAATTAAAAAAAAAAATCTCAACAATTTTGAACACTCTACAAAAAATAATAACTTGTCAGTGTTGAGTTTGCACACATGTAGCTTGCAAGGCTGTCACAGCCCGTTCATTGAGCATACACCAAATCATTCCTGATCGGAATGATCTGGGGGTGGGGGAGGAGGGTGCAATGGGGCTCTAGGCCCAGTCCTGTCCACCCAGTCCTGTCCACCCCTCCCTCCTTTTCTCCCTTTGATTATATCAGCGAGTTGTGTTTAATGGTTGGCTTAAATCATTTAGCAGCAAATACCACACAGTGCTTTTTCAGTCGGCAATTTTGTTGTTGGGACAGTTTTGTTGTTTAGCACAGTTACTCCAATAGCCTGTCTCGCATGACACTATGTAAAAATTAGGGCATACAATTTTTCTTAAAGATAAATGGTTAATTAGCCAGGAGATGAGTAGGCAGTTCGACTTTTGTCTTTCCGAAAAAGTTGTCCTTCTGTTTCATGTTTATGAGTCCAATCCAAAGACTTGCTGTCCTAAATTCAAAGCAATTTTCTGCTCTATATGAAATCGACACGAGATTGGCCGCTGTCCCTGGCTTGGTTAAAGGTACACACCGGCCAAAGTTAAACATATGTATGAAAATTCGAAAATAAATGTTTGTTTCGAGAGTCCGGAGAACGGGAGCGAGCGCATGCTACGGCAGGCTACCGTGGAGTGTAGGATATTTGCCCCGCGCAGCACGGCAAATAGCCTGAGTCCACACACGGCCGGGTGTGTTGCTTCGGTGTACGTTTGTGAATACAACACATGATGCCAACTCCCGGCAAAAGAAAACGGAAATTCCTATTCGGTCGTCCGGGCTGTCCAGTGAAATCGTGAGCAGAAAATTTGAGATATCCTGAGTAGGAGAAGAGCGAATCGTTTGTGACAAAGTCATCAGTGAGGCTCTTGTTCGAATCCCTTCCAGGTCAGTATGCGGATTGGGTTCTCAGTCCCTGCTTCATTCCCATGGTTTTCCGTGTGTGGGTTTTTTTCCAACCTCTAAAACTGAGAATGTCTTTCTGTTCTCTCGCACTTGTGGCTATATATGCTGGAGAACCTCCTAGGTGACTACAGGGCAATGACGTAAGTCGGCTAATCTCAGCAACCTGATTCCATTTGGGGATCGTACGAAAGGAGAAGAAATCAGGTTTTCCTTCACTTCAGTTGGAGCTAGCCTGACTTCAGTTTGTCCAAACAAGGTTTCTCTTCAGTTGCACGTCATTGAATACAATTGAAACACCTTCTTTCTTTGTGCTAATCCAAACTCTATGGCTTGCTGTGCTGCTAGAATACTTAAACACTCACTGTTGCGACACGAGCACTTACGCAATTGGCATCTCACATAGGAATTTCACCAAACTTTTGCATTTGTAATCATCCCAATTGTCTCTGGCATAATTGCCATTGATAACTACACAGTCTTGTCCCCCATGCGAATCGCTGGGTTCTCCTGGGTACCAGTTGGTGAAGTTACTCCGACTTCTGTCTATCCAAACAAATTGTCCCTCCTGTTCCATGTCATTGAGTCCAATCCAAACTCTATGGCTTGATATGCTGCTAGAATACTGATACACAAAGTCATTCTCTGCTTGATCAGAAATTGATACAAGATGGGCAGCTCTCCCTGGCTTGGTGAAATTTGAGCAGTATGCTTCGGCCGTTAGAAATGACATTCCATCATTGACATAAAGGTAGCAGTGATTTCCATAAGCCAGCCAAGGTGGAGAACAGGTGCGTGATGTACGTGTTGAGATGCACCTGTCAGACAGTGACAACACTGTAAAAATAGATTAGTCATTTTGACTAATAAAAATTAGTCCTACGCGATGTCTCATACGACTAACTTAAATTAGTCATAGAGATCATGTGACTAAAAAATATTAGTCATTTTTTGGTCAGATGTGACTAGTTTTCGTTAGTCCTGTGACTAAACCATGCGATGTCTCATACGACTAAGCAACTAGTCATGTGACTTTTACTGTTAGTCTTTCAAAGTGATGACTAATGTAATTTGTCACATGACTAAAGACCTCCCTGCCGAAAAAACCACACACACACTCACACACAAAAGTGTTCAATGAACTAATATATGTATTCCATTAATACAAGTACTATACTTGTGGACTGAAAATACAAAAATAATACATACTCTTTAGCACTCGAATAAAATAAACAAATATACACTATACAGTAGATGCTCCAAAGTGCTAGAAAAAGGACGTTTTAAGTCTCATGTTTTCATTGAAGAAAAATTTTCATTGAAGAAAAATATAATACTGGTCTTTGTAAAGATTGGCGGGCAAACTGCCACAAAACCTTGAATATAATAACCCTACAAAAATATGGTGATATTATACTTTGTAAAAAGTTGTTGCTGCGTAGCACACACTGTCTAATATCAAAATCCCAGAGTCAGCCAAGCTTATGGTGCAATGCACATTCATCCTTTCAGAGCATCAAAGTCCCGCAGAAGGTGCATCACACCGAAAGCAGATGCACACAATTGAACCATTTTTAAGATATAGCAGGATGTTAAAAGCCTCTATTTCACAAAACAATACGGTCGAACACTGACGATAGAAGGTCCTTTGGACTTTGTAAATTACCTTATCAGTCTTGAAAACAAAGGAAAAGTCTTGGAACTGAAACATTTCCTTTTTATAAGCATTACTTTGTATTAACAGTGCTTTTATAATCAGTGTTCGACTGTACCGGTATGCATAATAGACAGTAACATTTAGCATCCACTTTTATATTGATTTCATCTCCTATACAATTGATCACGTTCAAATGACGTCACTTCCTACAAATCGCAACGTGCATCAGAATTTTGAGCGTATTTTTTTGTGACGCGCATCGGCTGTGCCGTATTTCGAACAAATTTCGAGCAACACGCGCGCGTGTTTGGAACATGTTACAGCATGTGCATGCGCGTACTTGTCTTGATATCGTTTAATACGCAGTAGCATTTTTTTCCTACGAAGATGGCGTCTGTGAACGTGATCAATACATGGTTCCTGATACAAGGACATCTTATTTAAAGTTTGACTGTATACATGTACATGTAATAATGATTAAAGGGGGTCATTCCGTGTCAACGCTTTTGGACCTGACCATCACGGATTAAAATTAAATTTGGTGTGCTGATTTGACTCCTTGAGAAACTCTGAAGCTTTTGAAATGGCCATTTCATAAAAGCATCAAAATTGTATCTCTTACACAAGAGTTATGTGAATTTATAACCTTTGACCCTGATTTACAAAAATGCTTTTATTTTATAAGTTAGCTTAATATGTGAAGAACATTTCCAGACAGATTAGGGATGGGCACTCTTGCGGTTTTGAATTATGATTACTTTAAAATTGGCTAACAAGTAAATAACATGTACATAACATGTAAATAACATGTAAAAAACATTTACAGTATACAAGTATACAAGTATACATACATACATTGTAGTGTAATGTGTAGTACTGCATGTGATATGTATACATGCATTTCACCCTTGTAGTGCAAAGTATAATCCATGTGAACAATGTGGCCACTATATAGAGGCAAAGACTCAATGATGATGTTGGTATCAGTATTTGGTTTCACATTAACATTTATTAAATGGGTTTAATGAACTTCTTAGCCGGTAGGCTGAAATAAATGAAGCTTACGACTTACGGTACGAGTATGGTCCCACTAAAGGGTGAAATAACATGTAAACTACATGCAGTACTACATCATGTACACATTACAGTGTGTACATGTATGTACATGTTATAATTTACATGTTATTTACATGTTAGCCAATGTTCAAATAATCATATAACTCCAAAACTGTAAGAGTGCCCATTCCAAATATTTCTGGAAATGTTCCGAACATCTTAAGCTAAGAAATAAAAAACTAACCATTTTTCGAAGGAGTGAAATCAGCACACCAGATTCCATTTCAATTTGTGATGGTCAGGTCCAAAAGCGAGTTGAACTGACACGGAATGAGCCAAAGGCCGTCCAAAGTTGTAAGCATTTTCAACGTTCTGCAAAGCGTTGAAAGGGGGTGGCTAGAGGAACGTGTAGGAGGTTGACACTTTGTAGTGTATTTCAGGGGAGGGAGGGGTTCTTGAAAAGTACTATCCGAGTCGGAACTGTAAAAATGTTGACAACTTTTCGATGGCACTACAGGTGGACCAGTAAGGCTAAACAAACATCCTAAAGGTTTAAGGTTTAATGAAGATTGTTTAACCTTTTCAATTACAAAATCACACAGCGATGCACTTTCGTGTTGTCTTGGATGTTCAAGATCACCTTTTGGATGAACATCAATTAAATTCAATCACTGCAGCTTTTAGGAAAGAACTTGCCGACGTAACCATGATGTCATTAAGGATATAAAACTGCATTGATGTGCCGAGGTTGAGGGTAGTGGCATCACCCGTAACGTACAAGGCACTCCATCATCCTGTAATTAAAAAAAAAGAAAACAGAAAATCTAAAACTGTGTTCAAAAAGCAGATACAGTTCAAGCGGTAAGAGTTAGCAAGTTGATCAGATTTTTGTTTTTAGCAAGTGATTTTTTGGGGGGGATTTTATGACCCAGGGACTGCCGAGGTGAATATATTCCATATGTTGATCAATGTCCGTGAGTTTGTGAAATCTGGATGCAGTGAAAAGCAACTTAGGTCCACCGGGACTCAAACCGCAGACCTTCTGCTTAACATGCAAATGCCCTACCAATAGACCTGAAACGTAATGACGTCACGCGATGTTTACCGCGGTGCATTATGGGTGAGAAGTGGGGACGAAATCACTAGTTTGTGAACTTTGTGTATTATGCACGTAACTTTGTAAACTTTACTAACCACTTCGCTGGCAAAAAAAACGTCAAAAACAAACATCGTAAATTTCTAAAATGGTTCGTGTCAACTTAGTTGTGCCTGCGTAAGTTTTAAGCCCACGATGGAAGCCGGAACTATGGTTTTAACTTTTAAGGCCTCAAAAGGCGGCGAAAATGGCCCTGCAATAATTGTGCAAACTAGCGATGCAGCGATTTCGTCCCTACTTTTCACCCATAATGCACCGCGATGACGTCATTATGTCATAGGTCTATTGAGCTATGACTCATCTGGCATTGGAATGTGCAGATTTGATGGAAACAAATCAAAACTTTGAGTGGAAAAAGATTTTGTGAAGAAAAACTTTGAAAATGTTCAGCCTGTCATGTTCTACACACAAAGGTCTCATATGGGTCTGAACTGAAGCCATGATCAACTTTCCAATTCTTTCTCCAGAAACACATTTTTGCAAGAAAAACTGATGTATTCACCCTCTATTCTGCAAAGCTAGAGCAACAATTGATGGGTCATCTCTGATTCTCTCTCCCGCTCGGTAGCTAAGGATTATAATGATAACACACCGCCTCTGAAATTGAAAATGAAAGATCACAAAAGAACAATTAACATACAATGACATGAAATACTTCCCCTCCTCCATACTCTTTACTTGGTAATAAATACCGCGGTTTTATTAGGAAATTCACACTGCTTTATGGTCGAGTTGGTACAATGGTCGAGTTGGTTCGAGTCAATTGGCAAACGGCCGAGTTGACTCGTACGCGTGCCAACTCGTACGCCGACCAACTCGTGTACGAGTTGGTGCGCGTACGAGTTGGCCAGGTGTGTGTACGAGTTGGTGTGTGTACGAGTTGGTGTGTGTACGAGTTGGTGTGTGTACGAGTTGGCACGTGTACGAGTTGGCACGTGTACGACTTGACCAACTTGAGTACGAGTTAACTCGCGTACGAGTTGGTTCGCGTACGAGTTGACCTATTCAACATCGTAATTATCATAATCTGTATACGTTAAAACTCAAGTTTTTGAAACCATCCAGATCGGATCAAAATCATTTAAATGTCTCACCTTGCAACTGCAGAGGACATCTCTTGTTTTTACTCTATTGATTCCTCTTCTGAGACACTCGATTCATTTGTTTTGACGATGATAGGCTCGTGGTATTACGTTCACAATCAAACTTGTCACGCCACGTTGCAGTAAAACAATGGCGGCAGCCAGCACAGCACAGCCGTTCGTGAATTTCCACTGGTACACGTGATGTGAACGCTGGCCGCGCGGTCTAGCAGAAGTACCAGCTTGGCTTATCAGCCAATAGCAAGCTCGCAGTTCGTGTGGGTATGTGTGAAAACGTCAGGAGACTAATTGTGATTAGTCAAGACGGCAACAAATTTTAAACGCAATTCGCTTAAAAAACGCATTTTGCTTAAATTAAATTTTTTTAAAAGTACAGAGTCCTTGTTTTTACTATCGTACGATCGCCATATCAATTTAAAATCGAGTAAAATGTACTTTCCCTTTTAAATTAAGACGGAAATAATTGGTATTTCAAGAAAAAAGTGTTGTAGTAATCAGATTTTCGTTGAAAAGCTTTGTTTAAACAAGTTTGGAACGTCTCTGTTTTTGATTTCACATTAAAAACAGCCTATCTGTCTATCCGAAGGACTTATCTTAATTAGTCATATCATCAGACAATGACTACATTGAATTGGTCACCGGCGACTTCAAATTAGTCACGAAGCGAAAAAATTAGTCATGTGAGTGTGACTAGCTGAAAATAGTCATTTTGACGAATTTAGGGCCACCAATGACTAATCTATTTTTACAGTGAAAGCAGGTCCAAATGCCAACAAGATTAAAAGACTCCAGAACGACATTGTGCATTGCTTGTAAGGGCCAGGTTTTTATTCTTTTACATTTTACGTGTCACTTGGTACAGCTATCATACACTCGAATGAGATGTACAATCTTTGTGGCCGGTGAAAGCTGAATAAAACACCAATTGGAACAAAACTCATTTGTCGTTAATTGTTTGCAGCCAGTGTTGGTATATGGCGTGTTTAACAGTTTCCTCTAATGCCGCTTGCCAAAACAACTCGTCCGTCCAGAAATCAGAAAGCTACCATGTAAAATCCCACCAGGTCTCTACTTGTAAACCAAATCGTCTGCTGCACGTAGAATACGAGTCCCAACCGACATCAACTGGTACCTTTATCGTTCGGTCGTCAACTTGAATCTACGCCGTCGTTAATACTGCCTGCGGCCCTTTGACTCAAATCAAACACTGCTAATTCAACAGTTGCCATTTTCATCAAAATCCAATTATTTTGCCATTCATCCCAAAATCAATAATTTTGACAGTCGAGATTACTAATATACAGCAAGCGCTTCTCTGCGTTTGAGTTCTCCAATGGATCTGTCATTCTGCCGTCAACTTAAATCTACGCTGTTGTTTATACTGGCTGCGGCCTTGTGGATCAAAAACAATATCAGCATTGTCAATTTAAGTTGCCATTTTTTTATCAAAACCCAATTTCCTTGCCATTCTCACAATCAAAATCTCGGATAAAAAAGCATTCAGTCACGTGACAATCTTGCAAAGACTCGACTTAGTAGCGAGGTTTCGCATGTCATTTTGCTTGACATTTACGTGTAAAAAGTTCTGATGATTTGTCACTGGCCCTTTGCAGACTTTCTGCTGTGACGGCACAGAAGTAGTTTTGCATCTCGCATACAAATTTGTACGCAGAAAAAATGCAATTGTTGTCGTCCCACTTGTCGTAGGGATCAATGTTATTCATAACAGTACAGTCTTGTTCCCCATAATCATTATAATAATAATAATAATGGATATTTATATAGCGCACACATCCACCCAACAAGTAGGCGCTCATGGCGCTAGAGAAAGAAAAGAAAACATTTAGAGTGTGGTGTCGTAGGCAAGATTATAAAAGTATGATTTGAGTGCAGTTTTAAATGAAGTGAGTGATATACTAGACCGGATATCTAAAGGGAGACTGTTCCACAGACGTGGGGCAGCTATACGGAAAGATCTGTCTCCCCAGGACCTATATGATCTCGGTACAGCCAGAAGATTTTGGTTAGCAGACCGAAGACCTGAACGGCTGGGCTGGTATGGAGCTAATAGTGTGGACAAATATGGGGGAGAGATGTTATGCAGTGAACGATATGTGAGGAGCATATTGTTTATACATGATTCTGAATTTAATGGGAAGCCAGTGGAGTTGTTGAAGAATGGGGGTTATATGTGAAAAACGTCTGGTGTGCATTATGAGGCGAGCTGTAGTGTTTTGTCTCCGCTGGAGTTTGTTGAGTAGTTGTTGATGAATGCCAAAGAGGAGCGAGTTACACGTGTCTAAACGAGAGGTGATGAAGGCATGTGTGAGTTGCTCAGTTGCTTGTTTTGAAAGATGTTTTGATTATGGGTTCTCCATCATGCCCGTTGGTGAAGCCAGTCTCACTTCCGTCCGTCCACACAAACTTCCCTTCCTCTTGCATGTCGTTGAACCCAAGCCAGACTTTATCAGCTGCAATGCTAATTGTGTACTTGAACACAAAATCATTTTCGGACTTTTTAGAAATTGATACGAGATGGGCAGCTCTCTCCGGCTTGGTAAATGTTGAGCAGTATGCTTCGGCATTCAGAAATGGCATTCTATCATTGACGTAAAGGTAGCAGTGATTTCCATCATGAACATAAGCCAACCAAGGGTGGAGGACAGGTTTCGTGATGTCTGTGTTGAGATGCACCTGTCAGACAGTCATAAAGCAGGTCCAAATGTCACCAAGATTAAAAGACTCTGGGGTCTTGAAGAAAGTGTCCTGACTTACATCTGTCCAAAGTTCCCTCTTGTTGAATGTCATTATAAGTGCAATCAAAACACCATCTTTCTTTTTGCAGTTAGCATCCTTAATAATAATAATAATAATAATAACAACCGAGAATGGGGCATTTGGGAGACATTTTCGGGAACCATTTCCTGAATGACCACTGAGTTATCGGTAACAATTTCTCAAATGAACACTAACTTATTTTACCTAAAGCTCCAAAAAATGTTTTGTAACCTAAAAAAGATGGTTCTCGACCTAAAAAGATGGTTAGTAACCTAATAAAAATGGTTTTTTAAACAACGCTGAATGCCGCAATGGGGCGACATTTCGGGAAGACTCTCACCGAAGACCACCGAAATTTCGGCAAGAGTGACTCAAAATGACACCTTATTTTTTTACCCGAAGCTTCCAAAAATGGTTGCAGAACGAAGAGAAACAGCTCCAGTCCCGATAAAAATGGTTCTCGACCTAAAACAAATGGTTTTTGACCTAAAAAAATGAATTTTAAACTCAAAAATATTAGGGCGACACCAAAATGTCGCCCTATTGAGCAGGTCGCCCTAATATAGCTTTTTTACACACGATTTGTCGCCCTATTCTAGCATTGATAGTAATTGGCCTAATTAAAAATAGGGAGACATCCAGATGTCTCCCTATTTGCACATGTCTCCCTAATATACTTTTTTTACACCTACCATGTCTCCCTGTTATGTAATTAAGGAAAATAATACATTTATATTACGCTCTTTCCATAAAACAAAATGTTCAAAAGCGCATTACATAGTAAAAAAAATAATACACTTGACCAAAAACGTTTTGTCACCAGTAAGACATTTATAGATGTTTATTATTAAATTTGATTTAATGTAGGAAAATAATATATCAAATTTTAGCTGAACATATCGCTCAAAGGAATAGAGCTCAAGAGAGATCATGATGGCAAGCTTCACTGAACAGGAATGTAACAAAGGAGTGTGGGGTCAGAATGAAAAACACCAAAGAACAATGCAACTAGTGATTTTGGCAATTTGTGCGTAGACAATTAGGAAATTTTTAAGTGTTTGGATTTATCAATGTCTTGTCAAAAACATCCAAATCAAAATGGTTAAATTGTCCAATCTGAATCGTGCCATTGCATTAGGTATGGTGGAAGCAAAGTACTGAACTGTAACTCCCCTTGCTTGAGTGCAATAAAGTTGACATCGTTGTTTTTTGGGGGGTGGGTGGGGGTGCCTTCTACACCCCCCTCCCCCCTCCCCCCCAAAAAAACAAATTCAATTTTGGTTCCAATTTGGAGGGAGGGTAGCCAGTCATATCGGCTTATTGCGGACAGGCGGACGAACACAATTTATTAAATGCCTCGGGCTTGTACGTGTTTGCTAGATGCAACAACCGTTTTTTTCTTCGCAGATTAGCGTGGATTTCCTCAGGGTATTGTAACATCGCTTCACAGAGTGGAAATTCCCTAAGATCTCAGCATGAGTCCTGTGAGATACCATAAAATTCCAGTTAATTTCGACCCCTGTAAACGTACAGTTTTAGACCGGCAAGACGCCTTTATTCCCTATATTAATGGTCAAGTTTAATACTGAACTCGGAGTATTTCGAGCAATGTCATTGGGGACAACCTGTGATTGGTTGCATTTTGAATTATTATCCACAGTCTTGCAAAGAGCCAGCATTATGACTATGATGGCCTGATTGATATCTTCACCCAATATGGAGATCATCTGTACAGCAAGGGAGACCACGACGGGGCTATATCTCAGTACATTCGCACCATTGGCCACCTAGAACCATCTTACGTCATCAGGAAGGTAAGATAGCGTTTCTAAACTATTGTGTCTGAGTGGTCTGGTTCATTGTTTAAATTCAAGAGGTCGTGGGTTCAAATACAGTCCATGATGTCGTTAGTCCGAGTAACTTGGACCCTATGCTTTTTTAACATGTGTACATGACGGGCGATATAATAGGGTTGACAGGTATCGGATATCCATTAATTCCCATCCTCTTGCAACAGTGCCCCTTTAACGCACTCCCAAACTCCTGCGTACAGTGGCCCTGTTGAAAAAGGCCCCATTTGGCGGTGGGACTAGCGACAGAAATCTTGTCGCCACTGCTGGACCAATCAGGACGCTTGCAGTGCATTGTAGCACGATTGCAGGCATTCAAATGTAACGCGCACAGATTGTAAACACTGTGCATGCATGTGATACATGTACTCGGTAATGTTGTCCGCGTCGGCGATTGGCTGCTATTTAAAGCATATTGGGGAATCCCTTCCATTACATTCGTCAGCATGCATCCCTGTTATTAATTTGAAAAAACTGCGGAGTAAATAAGGTTCGTCGTTTGAAAGTTTGGTAGGATTGGGACAGTCATCAGGAACGGAACCCAATACAATTTCTGGAAAGTATAGAAATTGTTTCTTTTCGGCATAACATGACCGAATTGATTAAATTACATCAAAATGACTCGGGCGTGAGTTGGCTCAAGACAACAGCCGGCTCGCTCCACAGATTTGCGTGTATTTCCTCAGGGTATTGTCACGTCGCTTTGCAGAGTAGAAATTCCCTGAGATCTCAGGATGTTAATTCCCGGCCCACACACAACCGACACGACCCTGGAGATTCTATGGATTATAACTTTGACTTACCCATTTTTCAAATTTTACTCGCCCTTGCAGATTTCAGCTTGTTATTCGTCTTATTGCTTATTGTTTACTTTAAATGCCTTGTGGTTTTTTTTTTATCTGATGTTACATGTTCATGTCTTCTTATGTAGACTCTTTATATTTATGATTCATTTATATTGATGATTTATTTTTTTACACATGTTTTATATGCATGTGATGAGCACTATAAGTCTGGATAGGCAGGTCTTTGGGCCACAGTGTATTGGTATACTTTTGCTTATCCTGGTCAACTTATATTGCTTTGTTGTTGTATCGTCTCCCCCTCCCAACCCCCCACCCCAACCCCCCACCCCACACCCCTCCCAATTCCCCCACACCCCAACCCCTCCCAATTCCCCCACCCCAACCCCTCTCAATTCCCCCCACCCTAAGCCCTCTCAATTCCCCCCCTCCCAATTCCCCCCCACCCTAACCCCTCCCAATTCTCCCCACCCCAACCCCTCCCAATTCCCCCACCCTAACCCCTCCCAATTCCCCCCACCTCAACCCCTCCCAATTCCCCCCACCCCAACCCCTCCCAATGCCCCCCAACCCATCCCAACCCCTCCCAATTCCCCCATCCCAACCCCTCCCAATTCCCCCATCCCAACCCCTCCCAATTCCCCCACCCTCACCCCTCCCAATTCCCCCACCCTAACCCCTCCCAATTCCCCCCACCCTAATCCTCCCAATTCCCCCACCCCAACCCCTCCCAATTCCCCCACCCCAACCCCTCCCAATTCCCCCCACCCCAACCCCTCCCAATTCCCCCACCCCAACCCCTCCCAATTCCCCCACCCCAACCCCTCCCAATTCCCCCACCCCAACCCCTCCCAATTCCCCCACCCCAACCCCTCTCAATTCCCCCACCCCAACCCCTCTCAATTCCCCCACCCTAACCCTCCCAATTCCCTCCCAATTCCCTCCCAATTCCCCCCACCCCAACCCCTCCCAATTCCCCCCACCCCAACCCCTCCCAATTCTCCCAAATCCCCCACCCTCTCCTCGTTTTATCTTGCCGTCTGTCCCCCCAGTATTCATCACAACTCCTTCCTCATTCAAATTGTTGCTTGTTTTGCCCTAGTGTAATTGCTTTAATTATACCTTGCTTATTTTTTATGTACACTGTCTTTGTATTTGTTGATTCATGGCCGAATAAATAATAATAATAATAATACATAATAACAATTTGAGTTTGATTAACATCAGCATCAAAACTGATAATAGTTTCTTTTTATTGCTTGTAGTTTCTAGATGCCCAGAGAATCCACAACCTGACAGCCTATCTGCAAGCTCTCCACAAGCAATCCCTTGCTAACGAGGATCACACTACGCTGCTTCTCAACTGCTACACCAAACTGAAGGACAACAGCAAACTGGATGAATTTATTATGGTGAGAGTTTCACAAGGCCTGACCAAGTCTGGAGTGGGCTTTGATTGGGCCTTCTGTAGCCTAAATGCCTGGTCACACATACGCGTGATTACGCCAGCGTCGTGCGTCAAGTATGGTATACAGAGTTAACATTTAGAAATATCTCTATTTCTAGACATGCCAAGTTAACATTTAAACCCGAAATTCAGGGGTGAGATTTGTGCAGATTTTGTCCGGATTTCCGGAATTTTACCGACATGTCTGGATTTGAGAGTTTTCTGTTTTTTATTGTGAAATTTGGGGTTTTTTTGCGGATTTTCTACTTATTTGTTGTGTGCTTCGCGATCCACATTTTATTTTCCACTTTTTTGCCCTTCCAGCGGGCCATGTTTTTTAATAAGCGCCCTCAATTGATTCAGTAATTTTGCGAAACAAACTTGTGCAAGTCTAGTCGCCACGCAAGTGCCATGACATGTATGTACTGTGCCGCTCGTCGAGCAGACCGAGACTGCAACGAGTAGCGAAGCAGACGTGTAAAAGTCTAATCCATAAGCAAGCGCCATCTTTGCCTGCATTGTAAACTGGCAACAGTCGTGCGTTGCGTGTGGTGTGTGATGCGTGCACGTTGCAAGCAGTTGGCAACGAACCGATTTTACCCTCCGCTTTCGCTTCGCCGTCATCAACGATCGATGTTGCCTAGATTCTTTTAAATATTATCCATATTTGTACAAGGTAAGTATTTAAAACAAAACTGGATCTTGTGATACCTGGTTAAAATGTTTTTGCCATTACAATTTGCACGATGGTGGTGTTTAAAAGTTGAAGTCTCTGTGGTCTTTACGTCTCTCCCCCGCCCCCTCCCCAAGAAAGCCACGCCCCCGTCCGATTTTTTTCCCCCAGAATGTTTGTTTTCCTCCAATCTCAGCCCTGTATGGGAATTAGGATGCATTGAACTCGTCTTAAAGGGCCTGTGACATGCTGAACAACTTTGTGCCTAAGCTTTGCTTCATAATGACGGATTACTTGTTCAGCAAGATATATACTATTGTTCGTTTGGATGTAAAATCAATAAAAGGTGGCCTTTTTTAACTTTGAAGATTGCATTGCAATAAATTACAGACAGAGGGCGCTGTTTGGAGTGCATCACGTAAGGAAGACGGAAGGGAAAAGTTAAGAAAAAACATAAGACTTCAAGTTGGACTTGTGGCAAATTGCTGCAGTTTCTACACCCAGTTTTGTCATGGCTTACAGCAGGCAACATGTAAAACAAACTCAAACAGCCATGGATTACAAAAGTTTCAGAAAAATTGAGAAAAAAGTGGAATCTTTTGTGCACAGTTGAATGTGATTTTTCTGTGTTTGCCTCTAGTCACATCGTGACCTTGGTCATGAATATGCATTTTTTCATTAGCATAAAAACTAAAAACCTTTGTTTTAACCCCCGAAGCAAGCTCCAAATAGGATTTTTATGACTTTAACTGAGTAGAGTGGTTTTAAAGCATAGATTTTATTGATAAAAATCCTAAATAAGGGGCCCTTTAACTTTTGTGAAATCCATCCCAGGTCACACATATGTGTGAACACACAAGCGTCGTGCGTCAAGTATGGTATGCAAAGTAAACATTTAGAAATATAGGGCTTGTTTTGCAAAACAAACCCTAATTAACATTCAGCCTTCCCGACGCAAGTTAGAAATCATTTTCCAAACACCAACTTGACTCCCTTGTTTGCAACAGACCAAGGACAAAGAGGTTGACTTTGATGTAGAAACGGCCATCAAAGTGTGTCGTCAGGCCGGATACTACAAACACGCCTTGTTCTTAGCTGAGAAACATGGACAGCATGATTGGTATCTCAAAGTCCAACTAGAGGATGTTAAGGATTACCAGAGGGCACTCACCTATATCGCTAAGCTGGAATTTTTTGAGGTTAGTAAGGCCTACTTCAAACGTCGCGCTTATGCCGTGTCAAATTAAATTCAACTTGGCACGACGTTAGCACGGTGTAAGAACGGCAGTAGTTTCAAACGTCGAACTTAATTGCAAACTCCCAGTCGAGCTTAAATACATCCAAGATGGCGGATGGGTTGTGTGCACGTCATGGACGTTGTACACATGCGTTTTCCATTCTGTCCATTGTACGTCGCCATATTTATTATTTTGATGCACTCGTTTGTTGGTTATTTCCTTGCTCGCATGCGCATTTTTTTAGTTGTGAACACAATTGCGGCCCAACTTAAAACTGGAATTAAGTTCGATACAGCAGAAGCACGAAGGATGGGAACGTTTAAAACCATTTCACCAAAAAGAAGTTGAAATTTTGCTGATCAATTAAACGAAACCAACTGATAAAGAATTGACACTACCATTTTAGCCAATCGGCAACTAAAATGAGAATATCATTAAATGTACTTAAATTTCTGTATTTTGGGAAGTTAGTGGTAATTATAAAATATTGGATGGCTTTGAGGGTGATATGAAAATACTGAACGAGCCGAAGGCGAGTTCGGTATTTTCATGACAAGTGCGGTACATTCTCATATCACCCGAATAGACATCCAATATTATTATTGTTATATAAAATGAAGCTTCTATCTTCTTTGTTTTGTAAGATTTTCGCAAGATTTTTGTCTGTTTTGTGTTTAAAACTACAGTTCTTCTCATGGTTTACAAATGCATGCACTTTTGTTACTGTTGTACAGTATTTTTTGTTACTGTACTCTGGCGCGCGTGGCGCACGCGTGTGTTCGTGGTGCGCCCAGCGTGCACGCACATCGAATCTGGGCTCTGTGCTGCACAGTAACAGAAATGCACGGTGTCCGCAAAAGCTTCATTTTATATAATAATACACAATTCTGTATAGGGGGAACACCACAGAATCAAGCAGGGACTAAAGTACTGTCTGCATTGGACCTTTTTGGGAAAACTTACTGAGGCGATGGGTACTTTTTTCCATTTCAAGTCCAATGCGGACAGCCTAGGACGTATTCCTCACAGTAACTTTTCCCGAGTCCAGCGGTTACTTTTCCTGGCCAACTGCTGCCCAGGACAATTTACCAGGTAACTTTTCCCGAGACAATAAGTCCAATGCAGACACCTCGAGTCGGTAAAAGCACTCTGGAAGCATACATTGTACGTCCGGGCCGTGAAGGTCATACTGCGAAAGGACACTGCGCATGCTCTCCCACGGTCTCTGTAAAATTTTCCTGTGTCGAAAAAGTCGAAATGCAGACAGCAGTAAAATTTAGCCATTTGTCATTTTACCATCATCTCAGTAAAACCTCCCGAAAAACAAGTTCAATGCGGACACGGCTTCAGAACCCAATTCACATACTGACCCGGACGGGATTCAAACCAGGGCTACAGAGGTTGAAGGCGCGGAAGTTGGTGTTTTAATAGTACCCATACTTTCACATAACAATTGATCAAAATAGCGACATCATTGTAACTTGTATGCTGTATAACATATTTATTTTATTTCATCAGGCAATGGACAACATGAAGAAATACGGCAAGACGCTCATGAGCGAAGTTCCCAAAGATACGACAGATCTTCTTAAGATTCTGTGTACGGACTACAAGCCAAGTGACAGTAAGCAGTCATTCTTTGGACAGTTTGTATAGTCAATGTTTGACAAGATTATCAAAGAAGTCTTAATGAGTGTGTTTGCCTTTGATCCTCGGCTCGGGGTCGAACTCCGAGCTCGTGTTAAATCCTTTCAGATTTGGCGCGGAGATCGGTACCTTTCGTTACCAGACAGTTGCTAGCTACAATTCATCACCCGCATGTATAGACACCAACCGATTAGAAATGCCTTTCCTATATAGACTAGTTCCCGCACCACATATTCAACGAACATGAGATATCTGGTTTGTATGTGGAAAATAAGGTCCGAGAAACCAGTCTAAAATGTATTGCGCCTGGGATGCATATGGGCATGTGTAAATGGTCAGCGCGCGGCTAGCTACGAGTCACCATTTCCCAATGCATAGTTCCGACCTGTCAATCAACCGAACCCGCCGACCAATCACAACAGAGCTAGCAGATATCACTGACATAGGTCAAAGTGCACTGTCAAACAACATGATCACGCGATATGTTCTGCCGGCCCCATACAATTTGTACAGTGTTGTATGCAATGATCCGGGTGAATTTTTGGTTTCAAGGCCGGTCGTTTCGTTGTTCAAAGGTACGAAAGCACGTATGTCATGATATGACATCCCTGTATTACTGACCCTTTACTCAGTGTGTTCTAAGATAACTGTCGACCCTGAAACATGAATACCTTTGAGTTTTCTCCAATGAATATGTGCTTTCCGTTGAAAGTCCCATTGCTTTGTGCGTTGTGTGGCGCCATTTTTACAATAGCGTGTGAGCCATAGCAACAATATCCAAGGGGGCGGGGCTAACTAGGCAAACTCGGAACTATGCATTCCTGTTCGACGGGCGTAGATAGAGAATCGATTCTCTGATCGCTACTGCAGTAGGAATCGGGGGCAGTTTGCGTGCAGTCTACACTTTTGTTTTTATCGAATACTGCTATTTGAGTACGAGTACTTGGAGAGTCGAGTACAGTGCCGAGTTCGAGTACTTCGCTTACCGAGTACGAGTACGGACTGTTCGAGTACGAGTATTTCTCTGAAGTCGAGTACTCCGCCGCTGGCTCAATGAGAATACACCTTTTGGGGCCTTAAACAAACATTAATGAAAATGTTTATTTTTGACAGCCTCTCTTCCTTGTCCTACTTTTGATATTAAAGAACCTTGTCATTTTCCAACGGATTTAAACCAAATTTTCACATCATGTAAACAAGGCTTGACAAATTTTATTAAGTGAGTTTCATAAGTTTTGGACAAGAGGGTGAGATTTAAAAGCCACACGAAAAAAACCACCTAAATTTCAGAATTTGTCACTTTCAACTTTGCATCTTCCATTGTCAAGGCAATTATCTATGTCTGAGGTCCCTTTGCACCTCTTGTTGAGTTGCGCAAAACAATCACTAACATTAGGGATGATCCTGCATTCCTTCAGAAGCTTTTGGCTGCAGCATCCACATTCCACCAGTCTCCAGCGGTGTATTGACATTGGAGGAGGCCAAGTCGAAAGTGGCAAATTTAAAATTGACCTTCGTTTTCGTATGGCTATAAAATCGCACCCTCTTGGTCAAAACTGATGAAACTCACTTAATAAAATTTGTCAAGCCTTTGTTTGCATGATGTGAAATTTGTGTTAAAATCCGTTGGAAAATGACAAAGTTATTTAAAATCAAATGTAGGACATTTTTTGGACACGTAGTACATGTACATGTATATAATCCAAGTTTATTTATTTCCCCCCTCCCCCCCCCGTTTTTATTCCAAAAATGAAGTCGCTAATTTCCTGAAATATGGAGTGGAAGATGGTAAAATGTTTATGTGAACTTCAGTTGGAATTTGAGCATGGAATTTGTCTGTAGTTAATGTCTTTTGTTTAAAAGAAAGTGAGAAGTATGCAAAATGTTTTGAGCATGTGTAATGAAGGCCCTCTCGCACACGAAAAAATCTCAGGCCCGAGTTGGCACACGCTTCGAGTTGCAAATTCGGGAAACTCAAGACAAGTCGTGGGACAACTTGGGATGATTTGTGTAACTTTGGGACAACTCGTTTGTCTTAAAAAAATTCCACATGCATATAGGGGGAAAAAAATCAATCAAACCTTGTCTGTATCATGAATTTGGTAGTGTCAGTGCCATTCTAATTCTCGAAACACATGACAAATTGCACCCGACGATAAATGATAACGTCCGGACGTGCATTCCGGTAAATCCGGAAACTATATGGCATACTGGCGGCTGTCGTACCTAAAGAATAGTCAGAATATTTTGGTCTGGAAACCAGATTATGTATCACACAAGTTTGGTATATGGGTCATTCCCAAAATTAGGGGTCCAAAATTTTTGGTGTCCCAGTTACGTACGACACTCTCTTCATCAAAAATCACCCCTCCTGATCACAAATTCTCGGTTATAGACTGTGGCCTGTGATTATAGGGGCCAGCATTATTTTCTTCAATATTTTGTTCTCTGATTCCTGAAAAATATTTAAAACAAAAGACCATAAAAGCTTATAATTTGTTCATGGTATTGAATAGGAGTTTGGTGTCCCGGGTTACCTACGCCAATGAAAATTGGCTGTAGAATGAGTTTGCATTAACCTTGGTGCCATATTTACACACAAACATTAAATTTAAGTGGCATTTGTGGGAAACCACTTTCAATCACTTGGAAATCTTTAAAAGCATGTCACACTTTTGGACCCCTAATTTTGGGAATGACTCGTATATAGTTATGTACGAGTGGTCTACGACTTACAAGAGTTCACGCACAAGGCTGCTTTCGAGCGCTCGTCCCTGGTGCTCCCAGGCATTGGGAACGTTACGTCACACACATGCGTACACACGATCGCGCTCAAAAGAGTTGTCGGGATCCCTGATGCACCACGGTCATTATAAATTACATCCCCGCTATGTGGAAGCTTGAACATTCAAAATATCAACCCAAATTTCCAGAATTATTCTACGACGCGCCAGCCATTTTCACTGAGTCATGCGTGAGTAATCGCAACTGCGCATGTCTCCCAGTTGTCCCGACGACTCGGAGGTCAGGAGCAGTTGGTGCCACCATCTGGTGTACCAATGCGCTTTCAGGGGAGCACCAGGGATCCCTTGTGCCGCACTCGAAAGCAGCCCAAGTTGCAAGAGATAGTGAAATTCTAGTTTGGTTTGGCGCCAAATCCCACGCAAAATGCCGAAGTCTGGTAGCTTTTAAAAGTACCAAACTCGTACCACACTCGAAACTGACTCACAGTAAGATCAGAAATCTTGTAGTAAACTTGTGACTTATTGGGAAACTCCTGCCTAATAGACCTTTATCACGGTGCAGCCATCTTTCCTTTTCTCCTATTAAAATGAATGTAACCAAAGCAAGGCTTGCAGAAAAAATAGTTTGGCCCCATTTTAAAAATGTTCATTGTGTGCATCACAATGGCACAGGCGTTGCGCGATCAAGAGAGCGTGGACAGTGATTCTCAACGGTGGATTTACACGTGTTATCGCGCGGTACAGCACAGACGCACTGATCATACCTGACACGTACTATGGGGAACAAGACAAAGATGGACGCACCGTGATAAAGGTTTATTTCTAATAACATCATGAAACCCATAGTTAACTCGTAAAACCCGTAGTACACTCGGGACAACTTATACCAGGCTCGTATCAAAATCGTAACTGAATCGTACCTAACTCGTAGTATGCTCGTATACTCGTAGACATTGTGACGCAAAGCGTTTTAACAAGAGTTTTAACAAGAGTTTCAAGATTTTGCCAATTCTTGAAGCTTCATGCGCCCAAGATTTTTCCGTATGTGAGAGTACCTTACGTATGTTTCTTGTGTGAGTATTGGAACTATTTTTTTGCATTGACTTGATGAATAAAGTATTTTGCATGCTTTGCCACACTTTACTTTTTGCATGCGCGACAGTTAAAATAACTTCCCACACAAAAAAGTGGCATTGGCTGTATAACTGCTTAAATACCAGTTGCAATTATCGTAGTAATATTCTGGTGGTGCCATACAACTCTGCATGGCCCCACTAACTGCAATATTCTACTGCACAATGGGATTCAAATTGAACAGCCGCTTATTACACACAAAACATAACAGAGAATGCACATAAAGTGGGGCCAACTCTGCGTGGCCCCACCAACAACAAAGTTCTCTGTGCACCAAACCATTTCTGTATAAATGAAGGTATACATGTTTATGACAGGATTGATAATTGAAAGATGAATTTAGAAACACGAGAAATTTGCAGTGCCCCGACTGGGATTCGAACCCAGGTCCTAATTGGCTTACATGGCCAACTGCTCTACCAACCGAGCTATCTGGGCATCCCACCGGAGCACCACAACAATGTCGTGTTTGCCTCTCTTTTCTAACAATGCAGTGGGGCAAATCTATGCCAACCAATTGGCTACACTGATGGCAAAGAGAGGAAAACACGAGATTGTGGTGCTCCGGCGGGATGCCCACATAGCTCAGTTGGTAGAGCATGCAATTGGCCATGTAAGCCAAGGACCTGGGTTCGAATCCCAGTCGGGGAACTGCAATGTTCTCGTGTTTCTAAATTCATCTTTCATTTCTGTAATGTTCATCGTCCTTGGTAGAAAAATGCTAAGCTATTGTTTTCTTTTTTGTTTTTGCTACCTGTGTGAATGTTTTATCTTTGTGAATGTTTGACTTAAAATTTAAAGCGAAAGATTGTTGTAACGCTTGAAAACTAACTGCTGCAACAATTGTTCTTGTTTTGCCAGACTAACACGGCTTTCCACCACTTTGGTTTATTAACGGTCCATGCAAAGCTGTTTTTTGTTTTTTTTGTATCCTAACTGGAACTTTTGCAAAAGATTTCTTACCAATTTTGTGAAGCAACAGCATCACAAATCTGAAGAAGAAATTTCAAGAATGTTGGCAAACTACCTAGCAGAAATGTCACCTTTATAGGTCCAGTGGTGAACACATCATCTGGTATGGTGCTTGATCACCATTGAAATGAAACAACTAAACTTGGGATGAGAGAAAAATTATAAGGGCCTTATTGGGATTCGAACCCGAGACCTCCGACTCACTAGGCAGATGCTCTACCAGCTGAGCTATAAGACACAGTTGGTATACTCCCTCAGGTTTTCCCTATGGACCCAATTCTTCTCTCGGTGTTGCATGGTGTTGCAACTGGGCAAAGGAACAAACACAACATCTGGTATGGTGTCTGGTGCCTGATCACCATACCTGGTTGTTTAATTTCAATGGTGATCAGGCACCATACCAGATGTTGTGTTTGTTACTTTGCCCAGTTGCGCCACCATACAACACCAGCAGCTGATTTTACGAACAGTTGCGTAGCTGTCACAGAAAAAAGAAGTCATCTGAAATGAAAATCTGGGGGATAAGGAATTTAGGAAATTAATTGCCATTGCATTTGGGAGGACGACGAAATACAAAAGCAACTAAAACTGGACAGAATCACGAGAAATTCTACTTGATAGGCGCTCGCCCTGGGACCAACTTGCTCAAGTGAGAAACGAGGGTGCCGATCCCTGGAGCAAACTCGCCCGGCCTGGGGCGAGATATGTGTGGTTTGAGAAAGACAAGTGTGAAAAGACGCATGGGTTGA
Organism: Henricia sp. BOLD:AAB3569; assembly: GCA_037783545.1. NCBI lineage: Eukaryota > Metazoa > Echinodermata > Asteroidea > Spinulosida > Echinasteridae > Henricia > Henricia sp. BOLD:AAB3569. Next base: position 41,195 of record JBBELK010001433.1, read on the forward strand.
ACTCGGCGGTGAAAAATCGCGCGTCACCCCGGGGCTAGCACCGCGTTTACACTCGAACGGGCGAAGGTGGATACAGATTCGGCATTTTTATTGCAACCGCAGAGCAAACCCCAAACTCGGCAATTTGCCATGTTTAGACTACAGCTCAACCCACCTTTTGTGCCGGAAATACCGATGCGTGTGACCCCGGGGTGTGAAAGGTCAAAATGAGAGGTCATGAAATCCTGCGCCCGATGTTATTGTGTAATGATCGTGTGCATGCAAGCGCTGCTGCATGCACGTCACACGTGGTGGGTGTCGTGAAAATCGACACGTTATTAGTATATTACTGTGCAGCTGCATGCAAAACTGTTCCTGTTGACGAAAATTCTCATGGAAAATAACTTGGTTTTTGTAGCCATGATGGTGCCACTTTTGGCTATTTTACGGCGTAGATTTATGCAGAGAAGAAGTGCTTGTCAGAAGGACGAATTTCCAGTAGGACTAGGGTAGTTTTTGCCCAACAAAACGTATGTATACCGTGAGCTATGTACTAGCAGTAGCACACCAGCACAGTAAGTGGCGTACATTCTATCACGCACGCCCACAAAATAAAGTGCGCCAAACGATGGCTAGCTCCCGGATGTCGCCAAAGGAAATTGCTGAATCTGTATTCGGGTAGCGTTTACACTACAAGCGGCCTTGACGATTGCGGGGTTCAACCCCGCAATTGTGGGGTTCAACCCTACCCCAAAGGTGACTTGAAAAAGGCGAATCAGACCCGGGTCTGATCCGCCTTTTTCAATTCGCCTTTTGCGTTTACACTTAGTGCCTACCCGGCTTCAACTCCCCTTTTTGGAAATTGCGGAGTTCGATTCGCCTTTGCCGAATCGAGTGTACCCGGGGCTATAGTTCGCCCCGGGTTTTTGACGGTCTAGTGGGAAAAGGCCTATAGTTCTGCTGTGGTTACTTTTTAACTTTCATTGTTTGAACTTTTGCCGTTCTGCAGAGCCCTTGATTGACTCCAGTATGTTGAGTGGAGACGTCATTCCGTCCATTCAGAAAGCCAATGCTGAGGAGTTTATTCATATCTTTGTCAATAACTCACAACAACTCATGGAGTTCCTGGAACACATGGTCAAGGTGAGATTGCAATCAAATTTAACTTAGTTGAGTGGATGCTTTGATTTAGTTGTTTGAACCTGATAAAACCAGTCCAAACCGGTCAAAACCAGTCCAATCCAGCTTGAACCTTACCGACTTTCCCCCGTATCATTTGTCATATTTTTGTCATTATCTTTCTGAAATTGTGCGTTTTAAATCCCTTTTTTGTTAAGGATATCGTAAAAAAACACCAATGTTTTGTAAACTACACTACTCGCAATTAAAGTTAGAGATATTATTATTGGTATGTTGTCAATTTTTGAATTTGTTTTTTTTAATGACTGTTTTCACCTATTCTTGTGACAAGGTGTGTCTGTCATGCAGATACAATTGTCTAATCATTTACAAAATCATTCAGGCGGAATGCATACCCTCAATAAAATATCTGCATACACTTCGCAATATCCCTAACTTATTGTAAGTGGTGTAATTTATCTGATTATACCAATCTTTTTGCTTCCACACCCAAATTGGAGATTGCAAATTTTTCTTTCCATTGATCGTATTTTGGGGAGGTATTTATATACGATTGTTAAGTTAGAGAGCGAAATCCATTTTCTGGAAAAATTTGAACATCCTCCTTTAAAGGTACATGTTGTATGATTGGTAAACCGTTACAAATAGTTTTATCCCCCTGTGTGATTGCAAGATATGCATGATTAAAACCAACCTGAGTACAAATCAGCTCCCTACTTCTAACTGTTGGGAAAACAGGCAAAAAAATGGTTTACAGTCACTTTGCCCCAAAACCACTTCGACCTGAACCACTTCGACCTAAACCACTTCGACCTAAACCACTTTGACCTAAACCACGGCCTTTGGACGAAGTTGATTTGGGGCGAAGTGGCATTTGGGCAAGGTACATGTAGTGTTTGGACAAAGTGGTTTTGGGGTGAAATGGCCTTTGGGTCAAGTGCTTCGGGGCGAAGTGGTCCAGGGCGAGGTGGTTTTGGGGCGAAATGAATTTACGTCTCACGAGACGAAAAATTATTGTTTTGCTAATTTCTCAAAGACTATAGCACTTGAGACAAAACCATTTCAGGGGAAGTTTTCTACCGTCATCGTGTTTATATTGTGTAAGTTATCGGTATGTGTAAATCTGTGAACATTTCTGATTCCTCGAGATACCAATCATGTATTCTACCTTTGAGGAGGTAACGAAAACCCACTAATATCCTGTCGATCTTCCAACATTTTTCCTGTTTAATTTAAATTGGTATTAGGTCCAGCCTGACTCTTCCCATCTGATTTACAACACTGTGCTGGAGTTGTATCTCCATGACATGGCCCATGAGGACGTAGCACGCAATCGATTGGAGCTCCACCGCAAGGCCATGGATCTGCTACAGACATCGGATGTAATCGTTTAAAAATAATATACCATAAATACCCATGTTCAAGTCGCAATTATCACGGGTGTGCCTCGTGCGCGGGTGTGCCTTATACATGTACACGGGTGTGCCTTATACATGTACACGGGTGTGCCTTATACACTGACAATCGCGGACGTCCCTTTGTTGCTCTTTTGTTTGGACATAGTCTATTTTTCTTTACTCTCGTTGGTTTTGTACAGGAGCGAATCGCGGACGTTCGCTTGCCAAGCGCGGACGATATTGTTCTCTTTGTTAGACCTCCCTAAAATGTCCACGATTGTTTGGGGAGAACAAGCGCACGGGTGTGCCGTATACACGGGTGTGCCGTATACACGGGATTGCCGTAAATACTTGTGTATATAAGGCACACTTTTCCCTATCGCCTCAGACATAAACAGACATAAACGATGTGTTCGCTGACGTCACAACAAACCAGAACATGCCCGGCATTATGCGCACGCATAAATTTGGTTTAGGAATGAGGTCGCATGTCATATAGTCTTTGAATTTTGGCTTGTCTGCGGGAGCTTCTTACCACTTTGGAGGTCTTCATTGTGTTCAATTGTGCTTATGAGAAATGAGGCTCCCATATAGACAAGCCAGTTTTGTACATGTCATGTATAATGAGCCATATCTTGAAATCCACTTAAAAAGCTAAATTAATCTTCTTTTTTTTAGGAATAGTGGGGTACCGTGGCCGAGTGGTTAGGGCCATTGACTCGCAATCATGGGTGAAAACTTGGGGTTGCGGGTTCGAATCCGGCTGCGGTACCTGTGCCCTTGGGCAAGGCACTCAACCACACTTGCTCTATCCTTCGGAAGGGATGTAAAGCCGTTGGTCTAGTGTGTTAGGTAATGGTAACGCACTCTAAAGATCCCAGAGCATTCTTTCGTGAAGAGCAAGGGGATTCCCCGGTGTCTCTGGCCATTTCTAATTCTAATTCTTCATGGGTTTCCTCACGCTTACGAGTGACAGTGCAATGAGCACTATTGAGGAATCCTTGGTATGAATACCAGAAAGAAATAATAATAATAATAATAATAAACAACCTACTCATCAAAACTGGGTCAAAACAAATTCTCTGAAATTACAGGAATTGGGTGAAAAATCACTTTTAATTCGGGAATCTTTTTTAAAAGTTAATTTATCTAAAGTGTATGCAAACATCCATATTCATAATTTCTGACATGTTAATCCTTTTATACTACAATTTGCAGGCACTTTATGACATCGATCAAGCGCTGGTACTGTGCCAAATGCACAACTTCAAGCAAGGAATCCTTTTCCTCTACGAGAAGTCAAAATTGTGAGTTAAAGTTAACTTTAGGCTAAAAAAAAGAGCTATGTTATTAAAGCGTTAGTGCGCGTGTCACTGTCAATCCTGCGCGTCACTTTCAACCCTGTGCGTCAAAGGGTTTTTTTGCTTGGAATCCACTCACCCAAAAAAAAAGAAGAAAAAAAAGCCTTGTCACCACATCAATTTGAGAGACTTCAACTTACGCCTTAAAGTTACACTGTCTGATTTTAGGCCGATTTGAGCGTCAACATTTTTTTTAAATGTTCAATTGCTATTTTTCTAGAATAGAAAAAGTTATCAGCTTTCATTTGGTACCAAGAACGTAAAAACCTGTCAAGGATTAATGCTAGTCGATTAAAAACAAGAAATAATAAAAGACAGGCCCTGTCTTTTATTCAACAGAGTTATGACGTATACATGTGCGCGTACGTGTGTACATTTTACACATACTATGTACATATGAGCGTACGCGCACATGTACAACATGTGAAGCCAGTTTCAAGAAAAAGGCTTGTATCTCCAATTCCTGACGTCGGAAATTTAAGTTTTTTATATATTTTGTTGCAGAGACACCTAAGCTTTCTAAATTCATTCTCTTGTGTAAATATATTTTTTAATCCTTTCATCACCCAAATAGGGACAGTGCAACTTCATCAAAGGTTTGATTGAAGGATTGTAGATTACGTGGCAAAGCAAGTTGTATTTAATTTTTGCATTCTTCTGACTTGGCTTTCCAGATATCAACAGATTCTACACTATCACATGGAACACAATGAATATGACCAAGTTATTGACACTTGCAAGAGACATGGGTAAGGACAAACCCAGTTGGGTCATTCCTAAATTAGGAGTCCAAAATGTTTGGTTATATCCGTCACTCTGTGCTTCAAAAGTGTTGAAAGTAAGGCCCGACCGATACATCGGTTTGCCGATAAAATCTGCCGATATTTGGCTTTTGCCTATAAATTGGTATCGGCAAAAATCCGCCAATAAATGGCCGATAAAATTAAATCACAGACATGCCAATATTTTCCAAAAATGTCAAAAACAGAACTTGCGTTTTACCACTTGTTACGTCTCGCGTGCAAAAGACATCGTGAGAAATCATTAAAACCGGAATGGCATGTTTGTGGGGTGCCCTCTGTAGTCCACTTGGAGGCCAATTCGACACACTCGTCCCCGTGCGTGCGCGCGTGCATAAGCTTTCGGCGTGAATGTAGAAATGGGAGTATCTTCTGTGAACGAGTGTGATAACTTGGTGATGCCGCGACATATACATGACGTGTGTGAAAATCGAACGTAAACAAGCCATGGTGAGTAAAAGCATAATCTGCTAAAGCCCAACACCTTGTTTACTGTAAGATATTAGTCAATTAGGTGGCCGCAGCTGCCATGCACTCCGAGAATTAATGGGGCTTATTTTATATAATGGGGTATATGATAGGATTGACAATTAGAGAAGATTTTAGAAACACAAGAAAATTGCAAGGCCCTGACTGGGATTCGAACCCAGATCCTTGGATTTACTGCATTGTTGGAAAAAAGAGTGGCAAGCACAAGATTGTTGTGACGCTCCAACAGGATGCCCAGATAGCTCAGTTGGTAAAGCGGTTGGCCATGTATGCCAAGGATCTGGGTTCGAATCCCAGTCAGGGCCTTGCAATTTTCTCATGTTTCTAAAATCTTCTCTAGGTGCTTATTTTGCTTGTGTGCGTGTTTCTGGCGCAAAATCTGAAACGGACATATATATTTCTAACAAGGCGCAGAGCGCGATTTATGTAGTAATGTTAATAGGAGTCGTCCTATTGTTGTTGTTGTTGAATAGACATCCTTCTCAGTTAGTTCTTGTACCAGTTAATGAGTCCAAGCCGGCCCTACCCTCGCCCTAGAGCGGCGATATACGGTCTCCAAATGGACCTCCCCAAGCACTGCTGGACTGCCGCTCGCCCGAGCAGTGTACCGAGTCAGAAGGACGTGGACAGGTTTCGCCACATTATTAAAACTTTTAGTCAGGTTTTTCTTGTCAACTCATGAAGTGAGCTTTTGGGTCGCTGCAAATGTTGTATTGGGGTTTTAACGGTAAAATTTGTTACCTAATTACATGTAGTTCTCAGGACCCCAACCTATGGGTGCAGACGCTGTCCTACTTTGCCCGTAAGGAGGAAAACTGCAAGCAGTACATCGTGGAGGTGTTGTCTCAGATAGACCGCTACAACCTACTCCCACCCCTTCTGGTTATTCAGACATTGGCACATAACTCATCGGCTACTCTCTCCGTAGTCAAGGTAATACTTTCTTTTTTTTTATTTTTTTTTATTTTATACAAGTCACCCATTGCAGGGTATCCTTAATAAAGCCAGGCTAAGAGCTTGAAGCTACTTGGCGAGGAAGAAAGTTATTTTATAAAACGGTTGTTACTTGATAAAGTTGTGTTTTTCTATTTTTATTGGTTACTTTATATTAGAGTAAAAACCGGACCGTGTTCGTCAACCGGCAACAGACCAAAACGGGTGACGACGTCATAATAATATGCATTGACCCCGCTACGTCATAGCGAGGAGACAGTCACTATTTTGCAAAGCAAGTTGCATGCTTTCAGCATAGCATGAACCACCAGTCGTTATTTTTCTGTAATAGTTTTCAAAGTTTTCGGTGTATTTTCTCAGTGGTTGTTACACTAAATTCATTTTTGATATCAATAAAATGCCAGCTTCGTGCCTTGTTGGTGGTAACACTTGCAACTCTGTGGTAAATCCGCGGTTCCGTGCGTGCATACAACGTATACATGTTTGCTGCGAGGAGCTAGGTATACGACCACAGTCAGTGAAGCAGCTCTGTGTGTCTCCTTGCTATGACGTTACACACAAAGCTGGAGTTGATTGACGTGACCTTCCGTTTTCAGTTTCGCGTGAAAAGAGTCTCAGGGAAAAAGACTGACATTTTCTGACTTTTCCAGGATGAAATTCTGAATGAAATATTCCTAGTACATAAAGGACTATATAAAAAAGGGAATACTGTTGAAAACCGTGAAAGTAAAGGGAGATTTCCACCCAGCTTTAACCCAATATCACTAACTGGAAATATGTGCGGTTTTTCGGTAATACCGAATAGTAACAGTATTTTAAAAATATAGATTAATACCTGATGATCTTGCTGCAATCTGGCTTCATATTTAAAAAAGTAGCCTCTGAAGGTCACACAAGTTTTAAGAAGTATACAATCAATACAATATTGTATTATGTAACATATTATGTGTAATACGTTCTTTTAGATTTGTTCTGACTGTTCTCTGATTTATTGAGGTCCCTGGAGCGTGTCCAAAGTCACTTTGTACTAGCTGAATGCACAGTATTGGCACCAGTCAGTTCTTGACCACTATCAGATACATGTAGCTATCTAGTCTATATTTGCCTTTCCTGCATACACAACTGTTGTAAAATGGCAAAAGGACCCCAGTTGAGTAAAGAAAAGGGCAAGCTGTGATTACTCTACGAAATGAGGGTCAATCTTACAGACAAATTGCAAATACATGTACATAGTTTTCAACAAGTGTACTCAAACTTTTGGCCGGTACTGTATAAAGAAACATACATGTAACACGTCGTGCACAGAAAGAACAAGGCTGTGATTTAGCCTCGCGCGTGTATGTCTGGTTTTCAGACCAAGATATTCCGGTAAACAGCCTAGTCGTTTGCTACAGTTTACCGCGAGAGGTCGCTAATGATGCCACCGTGCTGGGATTTAGCTTAATACATGTAGTACATTTTATTTTATTTATTTATTTCATTTTTCGGGATATATAAATCACAGACAAATAAATTACACGCACATATTACATACATACAAATAAACACTGAGAAGGAAACATAACAGAAAACAATACCCAAATAGCTCCCGCAGGATTACCCAAAAGAAACAAGTTTCTATCGAGGGGCTCTCCAAACTAATTGGATAATACATTTAGGATAAATACATTTAATAAAAATATTTACAAAATTAAGCAATTATTGAAAATTATAATACTTGTAAATAAAATAAATACTGGCATGCATACTATATTTAAATCATAATAAAAAATAAAAAAACAGAAACAAAAACATAAACAAAACAACTCAAAACACAAAACAAAACAAAAAAGTACATGAGATTGAAGTTACCGGTATAAATCCTAAGCTTAATGTCAATACAATCTTGGAAAGAAGGTAAACAAAGAAAATTTGACACAGTTAGTCCTGCTGTATTGATGCTTGAAGAGCAGGGTTTCGTTTTTCCTAGTATTGATCTGTGGGAGAAAATTTGAAGAAACAGAAATTTTATTGTAGAGGCATTTAACAACAAAGGAAGCACTGAGGTATACCAGTCTGTTGTAGAGAGGAGGCAAGTGAAGTTTGGACAGGCGTTGTTCATAGGAAAGAGAAATAGCAACATTGTAGGGAAAGCAAGATTTAGTGAAGCGGCGTTGAATTGTCTCGAGGCATTGAATGTGGTTCTTCTGGTGAGGTAGCCAAACCGGTGCGGCGTATTCTAAGACTGGTCTGCATAGAGAACAATATAATTTAATTAAAACTTCGGCATTCCTGGATTTTACAGTGCGTCGTATGAAGCCAGCAAGTCTCGAACACTTAGCACGAATAGAATTTACATGTTTGGTCCAGGTGAGGTCGTTTGAAAGAATAACACCAAGGTATTTATAAGAGGTAACTACATCAAGGTGTTCATCAGAATCTGAAAAAAAAGTAAGGAGTTAGTAATTGCTTCCTGGAGCGGGTGACATGCATAACCTTGCACTTGGTGGAGTTTAGTTGCATTCGATTCTCAGAGCACCATCTGGAAATGGAGTTGAGGTCATTCTGCAAAATGGAGCTGTCATCGTTACATTTAATAACCCTATACAAAACAGTGTCATCAGCATATTGTGGAAGAGAAGATTGAACATAGTTTGGCAAGTCAGCTGTGAAGAAATTAAATAATATTGGACCAAGGACTGACCCCTGGGGGACCCCAGAGGTTACTGGTATCCAGTCAGATCTGGCTCCTGAAAAGATGACTCGTTGTTCTCTATTGGAAAGAAAATTATTAATCCATGAAAGTATGTTACCGCAAATTCCATAGTGGTGTAGCTTGTGAACAAGGATTGAATGGTCACACGTGTCGAAGGCTTTGGACCAGTCAAGAAATATTGCATCAATTCGGGGAGGCATCAAGGGCTCGGGACCATGTGTCAAAGAGAGAGCTTAACTGGGTAGTACAGGAACGTCTGGGTTGAAATCCATGCTGGGAGTCTGGGATGATATTATGCTGAGAAGAATGGTCAAGTAGTTTCTTACTTATAAAACCTTCGAGCATTTTACATGGAACAGAAGTAAGGGAAATAGGTCTATAATTTACAATGAGAGATTTATCACCATGTTTAAACAAAGGAACAACATTTGCCTGTTTCCAGTTGAGGGGAACTACAGCGGAAGAAAGACTGAGATTAAATATGTTAGTTAACATTGGAACAATCGAAATCCCAGCTATTTTGAGAATTTTGGGAGATATGCCATCCAAGCCAGGCGGCTTAGATGGATTGAGCTTGTCGATGGCCTTCATCACATCTGCTTGAGAAACATGAAGATTATGGAGAGGACTAACACCAGGATGGGCAGCACAGGAAGCTAATTCTGGAAGATGGTATGAAGACTGCTGTGAAGAAAAGTTACTCTGGAATGAAATATTAAAAGCATCAGCAATTGCACTTGGATCACAGAGGGTTTGGTTGTTGTAATTAAAGGTGGTATTTGATTGGTGCTTCCTCTTACTATTTATGAATGACCAGAAACGTTTAGGGTTATCTTTACAATCTAGAGCCAGACTTTGAACATAATCATTGTAGGATTTACTTGTCATTTGGTTAACTAGGGTTCGTAACTCTTTATATTTGTTCCATAAGTTGGCATTGTTCTTGTTCCTCACAGCACGCCTGTATGCCCGGTTCTTTGTTCTTGCAGCTTTGATTATGTCACTTGTTATCCATGGGGACCGACGATGTCCTTTGGAGGTGGCGATAGGGACGACATCTTTCACTGCCGCATGGACAAGTGACGTGAAGTTGTTCCATGTCTCATCCACGTCATTCTCAAGGAACAGCTGCCACGGTATACAGTTTAGGGTAGTCTGGAAATCGTGTTCGTCGACCTTGTGGAATTGGTAAAAAGTACGGCGAAGAAACTGACGGCTAGATGTTGTGGAAATCTGGAAGTGAACAGAGTCATGGTCACTGTTCCCCAGACCAGGTGCTTTATGAATGTTTTCAGTCCAGCTTGGATCAGTGCAGAAGATGAGGTCCAGCATGGTATCGTCACCATGTGGATTTCGTCTTGTAGGGAAGAAAACTAGTTGAGACATGTTCAGGGATTCGATGATGTTGAGAGCAGCAGCGGAGCGAGTATTGAGAGTTGGGGGGTTGTGTTCATCAGATGATGTCGAGCAGGGTATTTGTAGATTGAAGTCGCCCAAAAGGAAAATGGCTTGAAATTGGTGTGAACAAGGAAGAATGCGGTTGATCGAGAATGAAAGTGCTTCGTCAAATCCTGTTGTTGAAGATGGCGGCCGATAACAAGTCCCAATGAGTAGTTTGCCCTTGTTGTGTGGAAGAATGACTTGGACCCAAATGAGTTCACATTCTTTGAAGTTGGCTTGGATGCTGGAAGAGGGCTCAAATTCATCTCGTCGTGATGGCATGAGACTTGGCTTGCATGCAAAGAGCACACCGCCACCGTTGCGATTTCTGTCACGCCTGAATAACTGGTACTGTGAAGTGTCCAAAATTTCGGAGTCCATGATGTCGGGGCATAACCAAGTTTCGGTTATGCATGCGATGTCGATATGGTTCAGGGCCAGTTCTGTCTGAAGATTGAGAGTTTTGTTGACCACACTGCGGGCATTCAGCAAGATACAATTTAAACTGGTAGAATTTTGATGATTATGGGGCTGGCAAGAAGATGATGGTGGTCCTGGGTTTGGCTGAATGTCTCCTGACCTGATGAGTTGAAGTTGGAAAGTGCAATTGGAATTACTGTAGTACAGGATTCTCTGCCCATGGTACTTGGCATGTCCAGTCCTGGCTTTCACAGTTGATCCAGAAGGAACAGAGGGATCTCCATGACCACAGCTAATGAATATCAATAGCAGTGTGGCCAGCAGTTGCAGATTATAGCAGCCATTGTACAATGGCATCCACGGTTCACTGGTCAGGAAGCTTCCTGTATCAATAATGGCTTCACTTTTCAGTTCAGAACAGCAGGAAATTCAAGATGAATTTCATCAAATAACTCCACAACCCTGATGAAATTGAAGCAGAAAATGGTCTTGGGAGATCTCTGACACTAGTTGAGTAGACTGATGATAAAAATACTTGAGGGTTGGAGCTTTGAAGGATAAAACAATTTGTGATAAACGCAGAGCAGTATTCCAGTGCTATGTAGTCATACGGGACTAGATTTTGCCAGCTCACGTCACAGACTTGGACAAGGCTATACTTTTCTGGGATAGTGGAAGCATTCATCGGAGTACATGTACTTTGCCGACACCACAAACATGGATCCCCTTGTGAACCATCCTGAGATCTCAGGGAAATTCCACTCTGCAAAGCGACGTGACAATACCCTGAGGAAATACACGCAAATCCGTGGAGCGAGCCGGCTGTTGTCTTGAGCCAACTCACGCCCGAGTCATTTTGATGTAATTTAATCAATTCGGTCATGTTATGCCGAAAAGAAACAATTTCTATACTTTCCAGAAATTGTATTGGGTTCCGTTCCTTATGACTGTCCCATTCCTACCAAACTTTCAAATGACGAACTTTATTTACTCCGCAGTTTGTCAAATTAATAACAGCGATGCATGCTGATGAATGTAATGGAACGGATTCCCCAGTATTCTTTAAATAGCAGCCAATCGCCGACGCGGTTGTCGGCCAGCATTACCTCGTATTGTATCACATGCATGCACGGTGTTTACAATCTGCGCGCGTTACATTTGAATGCCTGCAATCGTGCTGCATAATGCACTGCAAGCGTCCTGATTGGTCCAGCAGAGGCGACAAGATTTCTGTCGCTAGTCCCACCGCCAAATGGGGCCTTTTTCAACAGGGCCACTGTACGCAGGAGTTAGGGAGTGCTTTAAAGGGGCACTGTTGCAAGAGGATGCTTGTGAACCGGATCTCGCCCTTATCCATGGACCCTTCAACAAGCTAGGAAAACCCGCCAATCGCACAGCGCCAGTGCGCAGCGAAGGTGTCGAAGCCAAATCAACCGTGTTTCGGTCATAAATTTCAGTCTCTGTAGTACAGTGCAGCTCCGATGACGGGCTTGACCTGCTTGAAAGTAGCACACAATAATGTATAGTACACATGTGTACGGATGCTGTTCGCTATTAAACACACAGATGAGATTCTTCTGACTTTTGGTGGAATTCCAGAGTTCGTTTCGTGCATTAGCACTTCTCCCTTGAAGTTGATCGTGTGAATTATATGTATATGTTTGGCAAAGTGCCGATTTGATTGAGCTCAAAGAAGACATAGTTCTAAGGTGTGCACTAAGGCTGTTCTAAATTGGGGCGCCAGTTACAGCAAAACTCGAGGCGTAAGACTCCTTTCGTGCAAAGGGAATTTTCAATGTCTTTTCAGCAGATTGACGAGTTTCTCGAGTTTGTACGCACGGTGGAAATAGGCTTGCCATATATATTGTATAGTGTACTGCGGGGCCAAGGAATTGATGCTTTTAGAGACAAATAGCTTTCTTGTATTTAACTCTCTCTGAATAGGCAAGCCAGTCGAGCTTTTTGAACATGTCAGCTGATGGCGTTAGGAAATCGCATTTCAGTATTATTCTGGCTGCACGTTTGAGGCATTTGTTCAAGACCGTGTTATGAGATGCGTAACGGTCACCCCATACTATACTGTGCAACAATAATCTAGACTAGGCATGACTAAACTTAACATAAGGGTGTTCATGTGCTTTTGAGTTACACAGTCCCGAATTCTCTTTGGGTTCGTGGGCACGCTACAAATTTTTCTCTGTCTTGAGGCAGCACTGAGTATACAGTGCCAATTATTAAAGTTATGTTGTGTACAGTCAAAACAACTCCGAATTGACTTGATTTTTGTCTTCTAAGAAATCTAATGTTGGCTCGTATTTCATATTGGATGTCACTTTATTTTCTGTGTGTACGTTAGGAAAGGCTTTGTATTTTAGCCAATCGGTGTGCGATGAAAAAATGAAATATTTCCTTCCAGGACTACATCATTCGTCGACTTCAACAGGAGAACGATCAAATCGCAGAAGATGAAAGATTGGTCAAGCAGTACCGAGAAGAAACGGAGAAAATGAGGACACAGATGGAAGAAATGAAGACAAGGTTTGTTGTTTGCTGTCTCATATCCTCACTTAAAGGGCCCTTTATTTAGGATTTTTATCAATGAAATCTATGCTTTAAAACCACTCTACTCAGTTAAAGTCATACAAATCCTATTTGGAGCTTGCTTTGGGGTTAAAACAAAGGTTTTTAGTTTTTATGCTATTATTCATGACCAAGGTCACGATGTCACAAGAGGCAAACACAGGAAAATCACATTCAACTGTGCACAAAAGATTCCACTTTTTTTCTTAATTTTCCTGAAACTTTTGTAATCCATGGCTGTTTGAGTTTGTTTTGCTGTAAGCCATGACAAAACTGGGGGTAGAAACTGCAGCAATTTGCCACAAGTCCAAATTGAAGTCTTATGTTTTTTCTTAACTTTTCCCTTCTTTCTTCCTTATGTGATGCACTCAAAACAGCGCCCTCTGTCTGTGATTTATTGCAATGAAATCTGCAAAGTTGAAAAAGGCCACCTTTTATTGATTTTACATCCAAACGAACAATAGTATGTCTTGCTGAACAAGTAATCCGTTATTATGAAGCAAAGCTTAGGCACAAAGTTGTTTAGCATGTCACAGGCCCTTTAAAGGCAGAGGCTTGTCAGCAATGTGCGCGCGCCAAATTCATACCACGAAATAAGCAGCTCCATGCCTTTGCTATGGAGCTGCGTATTTCGTGGCACGAATTTGGTGCGCGCATTGCTAACGAACCTGTGCCTTTAAAGACGGAATACATGATTGGAAAAGGTGTACAAACAGGAACATCACATAACTAAATAATAATGTTGATAAACTGCCTTGTATAAATTTCAGCCACACAGATGCTGTAATACCATACTTCAAAAAACCTTAAAAATTCCATGCATGGTTTTAATGGTAAAAAGGTCAAAACAAAATCGTTTGCAAACAGTTTCTCTCACAAAGGTACCATTTTACATGTTACCATTGCTATTTTTAGTCTGAGTTTTTCTTGCTAAGTTATCAAGTACGTTTTTGGGTCACTGCAAATGATGTATTGGAGTTGTCCTCATCGAGACTCGAACAACCCAAGACATCAGATATGGTTTACCAGCCAAGCTATGGGTTCCCTTTTACATTTAAAAAGTTGCGAACGAGGCAGATATTTGAAGCACAAATTGAAAGTACAGATTCATGTGCGTTGTTGATCAAATGCAAGATCAGTCAAGTCCCACTTACTTTGCTTTTTGAATACATTTATCTTGAATCCGAGTACTTTCCTAAAAGCCAAAGTTTGCTAAAAAAACAAAACTACATAAACATTCTGTAGTCGACGAAGACTTATACAAACGGTTTCACTATTACATGTAAATCTACTTTACATTACAGTAGGCTGTCTGCAAGAAATCTTTTCAGTTTGTATTTAAATGTGCTACATGTACTTGACGAACAGTTGCTTAAAGGCCCTGTAGATGATCTGTTTTTGAGCGATTCTGCGAATAAAACCATTATAAATCAAAAGAAAGATATCAACAAACTCATCTGAAAAAATTTCAGCTTTGTCAAATGTACCACGTTTGAAAAAACCATGAAAATCCATATGCGTTTTCCTGGTCTTGGCGGGGTGTTTCAAATATTCGTTCTTAGTTGATCGGGCACTATGTGGCTTGCGTCATGCACTCTGTGGCGCACATACTGCGTGGTAAAATTATATCATTTTGAGCGAAACCTTTTAATGGATAGTTGCTATTAATTCAATTTTTACTTTCAGAACTTTTCCCCTGTAAACTCGTCGATTACTTTTTGGGGTCATTGCAAATGATCCACTGGGCCTTTAAAGAGGAGAGGAGACTATTTCAATATTTTGGCCTTGTAAAGAAGACCGTGTGCTGATTATAAAATATTGTTGTTCTAGAGAATGGTATATGCACCTTTAAGGTAGACCGTGTGTTATAGCTATGAATAAATTGATCTACATGTATTCAGTCAAATTCATAACCGGTTAACTTAAAGGAGAAGGGTACCCAAGAAACAAAAGACCTTGTGCTCAAGAAGTACAACCCGTAAATTATTTTAATGCAAAGAAAAAGAAATATTACCTACTGAAAAGCGCACAACTTCAAAAAGAATCAAAATTTTAGCGATGCGTCGCACTATGGGCGCCGCCATTTTGTCCCAGTATTGGGCAAAGAATGACATTTTCGCGTACAAGTCCTACGTGCATTTCTATGGCAATACACGAAAACGTTGTCCGCAAAAACGTCATCCGTTGACCAGTATTAGGACAAAATGGCGGCGCCCATAGTGCGACGCATCGCTAAAATTTTGATTCTTTGTGAAGTTGTGCGCTTTTCAGTAGGTAATATTTCTTTTTCTTTGCATTAAAATAATTTACGGGTTGTACTTCTTGAGCACAAGGTCTTTTGTTTCTTGGGTACCCTTCTCCTTTAAATTTCGTCAAGAAAATTCGCAACTTTGCATTTCTCATGTTTAATTTCGTAATTGGTCGCTCATGTTCATAATAGATTATGATTATGCACAGATTATGGTTGCCTAACATGGGCAAATGTAATATTTGTTGAAGATTTGGAATCATGAGAGGATGTGCAAGAATCCAACCTGAAAAGTTGCCCTTAAAAAGCTTGTCCACACATCTGCACACAGTCTGACCATCCGGTGAATCTGGTCGATAAGTTCTTGAAATGGGTTGAACAAAGATGAATTCAATCCTTACGTGACGTAGATGATCATTAGTCGAGACGAATTTGATTGTAATCTTCCGACATTGAACGGACAAATCATTGAAATCGGTCGACCAATGATCATTTGGAAAGACCAAAGACCAAGTCAATTGTAGCATTTGCGCGTTTCACTCGTCTTGGACGAAATTGAAGTTAACCGGGCATAAATTTGAATTTAAAAGTTTTAAAAAG
Organism: Henricia sp. BOLD:AAB3569; assembly: GCA_037783545.1. Classification (NCBI taxonomy): domain Eukaryota; kingdom Metazoa; phylum Echinodermata; class Asteroidea; order Spinulosida; family Echinasteridae; genus Henricia; species Henricia sp. BOLD:AAB3569. Next base: position 57,298 of record JBBELK010001433.1, read on the forward strand.
TGTGGGAAAACTTATATTTATACAGTATCAGGCAGAATTTTCAATAACATTGCCAATTGTCTTCTCAGTGCCAAGATCTTTCAAGTATCTAAGTGCAGTATTTGCAATCACAACCTGGAGCTACCGTCTGTCCATTTTCTGTGTCAGCACTCGTATCATCAACAGTAAGTATAGGCAGATACTAACGTGTTAAATATTTCAGCCGATTAATTGTTGAGCCTACCCCTCATTTTATTCATTATTCAAAAATACTGGTAGTCATGTTATGCTGAAAATAAACTATTTTTTTATATACTTGTTACGACAATTGGATTGGGTTTTTTATACCCGGCACAATATGTGGCAAAGGGACTTCCCTCACCCACACCCCCTAACGCCCCTATACCTCAACACACTCTTCCCTTTTGTTAACGCACCAACCCCCACTAAAAACTGAAAGGAATTCCTTGGATGTTTGAGACACATTGGGGAAACAATAGGGGGGGGGGGATACCTTCTGTTCTTAATCAATATCCCTTCCTGCCGACATTTTTGGTGATGTTTTTATTAATACTCCACAGTTTTTCAAATTAATAAAAGGGTGCAAAATGCCAAACAAAATAGAACAGGATTCAAATACATGTAGCAGCCAATCGCCAAGCATGTGTAGCAAAAATTGACACCGAACGCCCCATGTCTGCATGTTACAAGTGCCCTGGTTGGCCCAGAGCAGCGACAAAATTTCTGTCGCGAATTTCAACAGGGGCTCAGACGTGCGTTTGATTTATTTTGGTAAAGCAGTTCACAAATGGTTATAGTATGTGATTCATTTAAAATTAGCAAAGAATGTGTCCGAGAACATCAAGATGTTCTCTCTTTCTGAAGTTGTTTTGAAAGTTACGCTGAAAATGACATGGAGTGCCCTGCCTGTGCCCCCGAGAACCACAAGGTGATGGACATCATCCGTGCCCAGGAACAGAGCAAAGATCTCCACGAACAGTTCCACAGACAGGTTGGTATCATGAGTCCTTCCACGGTAAAGGGGGCCTTTTGGCAACACAGACCATATTTTCCAGAAAATACCCTTATCTGGTCTCAAAATAAAAGAAATAAGTTTCAGTTGTTCTGAAGAGATAACTTAGGCCCAAAAAGGGTTACAAAACGTTAACATGCCTTTCTAAAAACCCTGTGTACAAATTTTCCATGTACGCTTGTAACCGGGACAGCCTAAAATGTAACACAAGTGTCCGTCCCGGTTACGAGCGTATATTGGATATTTGTACACCGGTTTTTAGAAAGGCATGTTGTTACACTATTTGTAACCCTTTTTGGGCCTACGTTATCTCTTCAGAACAACTTAAACTTATTTCTTTCATTTTGAGACCAGACAAAGGTATTTCCTTGAAAATATGGTCTGTGTTGCCAAAATGCCCCCTTTACTGTGGAAAGACCCATAAAGCACAGGGTCATTAATTGTTTCAGTTACAGTAGTGTAATATCAAAGTGACAAATCAACAATATTGGTGTTACGCATGAAACACTCTCAAGTTGATTAATTGTGGATTTTTTTCCATTTCATTTCAATTTGGTAATCTTTCCTCCACAGCTCGAGAAATCCCAAGATGGTTTCTCTGTGGTCGCTGACTATTTTGGCAGAGGAGTTTTCAATAGGGTGAGTTATACAGTAAAATCTCGTTAAGTCAAAACTGGATACCTCGAAACTCCTATCTCGAACTCTGGATACCTCAAAATTTGTATCCATTCCCTCGACTTAAAGGCCCTGTAGATGATCTGTTTTTGAGCGATTCTGCGAATAAAACCATTATAAATCAAAAGAAAGACATCAACAAACTCATCCGAAGAAATTTCAGCTTTGTCAAATGTACCACGTTTAAAAAAACCATGAAAATCCACATGCGTTTTCCTGGTATTGGCGGGGTGTTTCAAATATTCGTTCTCGGTTGATCGGGTACTATGTGGCTTGCGTCATGCACTATGTGGCATACATCATATACTGCGTCTGCGCGCGCTCCATAAAAATGCATCGCGTTGGAACACGCACGCGGAGTACACAGCGCCCATGCATTTTGGACCGCATACGTGCGAACCAAAAATAAGTAAATCGTTTGCAAACGATTTAAATAATTTCATCTTTACGGATTATTTTCTGGTAAAATTTTGTCATTTTGAGCGAAAACCTTTCATTGGGTAGTTGCTATTAATTCAATCTTTACTTTCAGAACCTTTCCCCTGTAAACTTGTCGATTACTTTTTGGGGTCATTGCAAATGATCCACTGGGCCTTTAATGAGATTTTACTGTACTATAAATCACAGCCTGAATTCTTGCTGAGGCAAGTGTTTTTATAATTGGTTTAACATTATTTTTTTTTCTGTTTTGGAAAATGTTGAGTTTGTAAGAGAGCTCGACTTAAAATTTTGAAATTGTCAAGTCAACAAAATGTGCATCTTTTTCGGCAAATGACAAACAACTGAGATCTGTTTGCAAAGGTTTTTAAGACCAGGGGTGTAAAATCTCCGATTTTTATCGGATTTCCGCTTTTTTGTCGAGCGTGCCCGAATTTATTTTTCCCTTTATTTTGGGCGCTCCATATTTTATTTTCTGTTTTTTTTGCCCCACCAACGGGCCATATTTTTTTACCGAGCATAAAAAAAAGCACCTTTAATTGATTCATTAATTTCACGAAGCAAACTTGTGCGAGTCTAGTCACTAAGCAAGTGCCATGGCATACGGCGCTGGTGTTCAAGGGACTATCTCCGTTGTTCGAGGGACTCTAGGCGACTATAATCGCTTGATCAAAGTTGTTAAGCTGCTAAAACAACCTCATACTCACTATCATTCGTTCTCATTCTATATCAGCATCGTCCGAATCTATTGCCCTGAGTACGAGGTCGAGCTGTCCGGAAAAATACATAGACTTGTTCCCATTCCCTATGTAGTCTACAGGATGGCGATCAGTCTAGAAAATGTGAGGCGGTGTTGCAATAGAGGGCGCCGTTTTAGCTGCCGCAGGGGGAAAAGGATTGACGCGCATGCTTGAAATCGACGCGCTCGCGGACCAGAGACTGAACGTTTTTTGGTTTTTTTTAGCCTTAATACAAGGAAAATATTTAGGTTCCAATTTCTTGTTAATCTTTTTATTTCATTCCTGATTATTAATTGCTTTCCGTGACGTAGAACATACGGGAATGTTTAGTGGTCAACGGTCATGCACGCGCCACTAGACGCACATGGGCACGCGTAAAATATACTCATCAGCGTACGTTCGTTCGAAGATGCGGCACGAGCGCATTGCAATACGTTTAAATTATTGAGCATGCACTGCAGCTTGTAAAAACGAAGGTGCTTTTGCTTGATCACAATTTTTAGCCTGAAGAAATACATTTTTATCTTTATCGATACAACAGCCACGGCGCAACAATTTAACATAAAGCAAGTAACCAAGGTAAGTGCAACCAATGTGCTTTTTTGGCCGGTTATTAATCGAGCCACGTGGGACATGAAAAATTACCACCAAAATGGTGGATGGAAGGGGTGACGTCACCGGAAAGCAATCAATACAAGGTTGCTGTTATTAAAGTACATGTAATCTGCAAAGTTCCAAGGACCTGTTATTCATGAGGCTTGTCATAAGTCAGAAGTTTACATACATGTACACCACTACCATCATCACCCAAAATGGTAAACAGGACTACCCGAACCATTGCAAGGTGTGCAAGCTACAGTTGAAGTCGGTAGTTTACATACATGTACATGTACACCACTACCATCATCACCCAAAATGGTAAACAGGACTACCCGAACCATTGCAAGGTGTGCAAGCTATGTTTTAATTACTGCAAGCACATGAGGAATTCCACAAAATCACGACCTTAGTAAAGACTGTTACAAAAATAGTGACAATGCAAGTTTAAGCACACCAGTTTTAACACATGTGCAGTTGTATGTAAACTTCTGACTACAACTGTACGTATGTCGTCCTTTTGTGAAATTTATCAAATTTTGGTGTCAAACAAAAACCTTACCTGTCCTTTTTTTGGGGGGTAATATCTCAGGTTACTCTCCTCACGGATACTTTCCAACCTTCAACAAAGAAGCCGGGACCCACTCCAACACCCAGTGCCCATCCCCCACCCAAGCAACCCACAGTAACGCCCAATGCAGCACCCAGTGCAACCCAGCCTAGACCATCTCAGCCCACACCAGCACGAGCCACCCCACCAAGTCAAGCGTACAGCCAGCTGCCGTCCATAGGGACGCCTCCAACACACAGAGCCCAAGGACCAACTTCAGGGACGGCGGTTCACGAGCCCGCAACCCGAGGGGGCACGCAGTCTTTCCAGCAAGGCTCTAAACAGCCTCAAACAGCGGCTGCCGATATTTATCACTCAAGTCCTTCAAAAGTTGCTCCAACATCAAGCCCCATCACTGAGCGCCCCGCACCCACAGCCCCTGTACAAGAGTACAATCCATTTTTCAAAGGTGCCGGAGCGGCTCCAACTGCACCCAGAGGTCCTACCCCTACATCAAATAGTTCTCCTCAAAAGGCAGCCCCGAAAGAGCAGTTTAACAAAGCTGGCAAAAAACCACCTGAAACGGGGGAACGTCTCGGTACCGTTAACCCATTCACGGGTCGTCCTGACACACCCCCTAACCCATTTGAAGATCAGCCAGGCAACATCAACCCATTCGAGGAAGATGAAGATGCCAACAACCCCTTTCATAATCAATAGACTGTGAGTTGACCTCGAGAGCGTGCGAGACTCCGCGAGACTTCCGGGGACCTCGTATATAGGTTTTATTAACACATGCAGCGACTTTTTTTGGGACCATTTTCCAGTGTTCAAGTACTTTCTGAGTACTCATCACTTGGCTGCCATACATTATCCGCTTGATAAAGTACACGTTGCGTTTTAAAACTGGCACGCTCATTGCGAGCTAGCCAGCAGCTCACCAGACACATTGGCGGGCAATTCAACACTAATTTGTAAGTTCAGATGACGGGAATTTATTCGGGTGTATAAAACAAATATTGAATGTTTAAAATTCGTGCATACTAGAACAAATAATTTCATTCTTTGAAATTGCGCTTCGCCACGTGGAGAAGAACACTTCACCTCAAGTAATTTCTTGAATTTGTAAGATTGTAATTATTAAATAAAATTGGTACAAATGCAAAGCCTAGAAGAGTTAAAGGCAGTATACATCATTGGTAAGCCCTTACAAACAGTGTCATATAGTGTCATCTTCCTGTATGAATAAAGATATGCATTATTAAAACCAACCTCAGTAAAATCTAGCTCCATACCTCGTCAAACTTTTGAGAAAACGGTGAAAAACCGTGTCGTTTTTCTTCCGAAATTGTGTGAAACAAAATGTCGAGGCGAGTTTTTGTACTAGCGCCCTCTTGCGATAAAATACATTACTGCAGGGATAAGCAGGCACTGTTTCATGTTTACGTAGTTTCTTCTAATACAACAGCCGTTTGATATGTGCGCAAATCAAGTACTGTTTTTTTTGCCCCACCAACGGGCCATATTTTTTTACCGAGCATAACAAAAAGCACCTTTAATTGATTCATTAATTTCACGAAGCAAACTTGTGCGAGTCTAGTCACTAAGCAAGTGCCATGGCATACGGCGCTGGTGTTCAAGGGACTATCTCCGTTGTTCGAGGGACTCTAGGCGACTATAATCGCTTGATCAAAGTTGTTAAGCTGCTAAAACAACCTCATACTCACTATCATTCGTTCTCATTCTATATCAGCATCGTCCGAATCTATTGCCCTGAGTACGAGGTCGAGCTGTCCGGAAAAATACATAGACTTGTTCCCATTCCCTATGTAGTCTACAGGATGGCGATCAGTCTAGAAAATGTGAGGCGGTGTTGCAATAGAGGGCGCCGTTTTAGCTGCCGCAGGGGGAAAAGGATTGACGCGCATGCTTGAAATCGACGCGCTCGCGGACCAGAGACTGAACGTTTTTTGGTTTTTTTTAGCCTTAATACAAGGAAAATATTTAGGTTCCAATTTCTTGTTAATCTTTTTATTTCATTCCTGATTATTAATTGCTTTCCGTGACGTAGAACATACGGGAATGTTTAGTGGTCAACGGTCATGCACGCGCCACTAGACGCACATGGGCACGCGTAAAATATACTCATCAGCGTACGTTCGTTCGAAGATGCGGCACGAGCGCATTGCAATACGTTTAAATTATTGAGCATGCACTGCAGCTTGTAAAAACGAAGGTGCTTTTGCTTGATCACAATTTTTAGCCTGAAGAAATACATTTTTATCTTTATCGATACAACAGCCACGGCGCAACAACATAAAGCAAGTAACCAAGGTAAGTGCAACCAATGTGCTTTTTTGGCCGGTTATTAATCGAGCCACGTGGGACATGAAAAATTACCACCAAAATGGTGGATGGAAGGGGTGACGTCACCGGAAAGCAATCAATACAAGGTTGCTGTTATTAAAGTACATGTAATCTGCAAAGTTCCAAGGACCTGTTATTCATGAGGCTTGTCATAAGTCAGAAGTTTACATACATGTACACCACTACCATCATCACCCAAAATGGTAAACAGGACTACCCGAACCATTGCAAGGTGTGCAAGCTACAGTTGAAGTCGGTAGTTTACATACATGTACATGTACACCACTACCATCATCACCCAAAATGGTAAACAGGACTACCCGAACCATTGCAAGGTGTGCAAGCTATGTTTTAATTACTGCAAGCACATGAGGAATTCCACAAAATCACGACCTTAGTAAAGACTGTTACAAAAATAGTGACAATGCAAGTTTAAGCACACCAGTTTTAACACATGTGCAGTTGTATGTAAACTTCTGACTACAACTGTACGTATGTCGTCCTTTTGTGAAATTTATCAAATTTTGGTGTCAAACAAAAACCTTACCTGTCCTTTTTTTGGGGGGTAATATCTCAGGTTACTCTCCTCACGGATACTTTCCAACCTTCAACAAAGAAGCCGGGACCCACTCCAACACCCAGTGCCCATCCCCCACCCAAGCAACCCACAGTAACGCCCAATGCAGCACCCAGTGCAACCCAGCCTAGACCATCTCAGCCCACACCAGCACGAGCCACCCCACCAAGTCAAGCGTACAGCCAGCTGCCGTCCACAGGGACGCCTCCAACACACAGAGCCCAAGGACCAACTTCAGGGACGGCGGTTCACGAGCCCGCAACCCGAGGGGGCACGCAGTCTTTCCAGCAAGGCTCTAAACAGCCTCAAACAGCGGCTGCCGATATTTATCACTCAAGTCCTTCAAAAGTTGCTCCAACATCAAGCCCCATCACTGAGCGCCCCGCACCCACAGCCCCTGTACAAGAGTACAATCCATTTTTCAAAGGTGCCGGAGCGGCTCCAACTGCACCCAGAGGTCCTACCCCTACATCAAATAGTTCTCCTCAAAAGGCAGCCCCGAAAGAGCAGTTTAACAAAGCTGGCAAAAAACCACCTGAAACGGGGGAACGTCTCGGTACCGTTAACCCATTCACGGGTCGTCCTGACACACCCCCTAACCCATTTGAAGATCAGCCAGGCAACATCAACCCATTCGAGGAAGATGAAGATGCCAACAACCCCTTTCATAATCAATAGACTGTGAGTTGACCTCGAGAGCGTGCGAGACTCCGCGAGACTTCCGGGGACCTCGTATATAGGTTTTATTAACACATGCAGCGACTTTTTTTGGGACCATTTTCCAGTGTTCAAGTACTTTCTGAGTACTCATCACTTGGCTGCCATACATTATCCGCTTGATAAAGTACACGTTGCGTTTTAAAACTGGCACGCTCATTGCGAGCTAGCCAGCAGCTCACCAGACACATTGGCGGGCAATTCAACACTAATTTGTAAGTTCAGATGACGGGAATTTATTCGGGTGTATAAAACAAATATTGAATGTTTAAAATTCGTGCATACTAGAACAAATAATTTCATTCTTTGAAATTGCGCTTCGCCACGTGGAGAAGAACACTTCACCTCAAGTAATTTCTTGAATTTGTAAGATTGTAATTATTAAATAAAATTGGTACAAATGCAAAGCCTAGAAGAGTTAAAGGCAGTATACATCATTGGTAAGCCCTTACAAACAGTGTCATATAGTGTCATCTTCCTGTATGAATAAAGATATGCATTATTAAAACCAACCTCAGTAAAATCTAGCTCCATACCTCGTCAAACTTTTGAGAAAACGGTGAAAAACCGTGTCGTTTTTCTTCCGAAATTGTGTGAAACAAAATGTCGAGGCGAGTTTTTGTACTAGCGCCCTCTTGCGATAAAATACATTACTGCAGGGATAAGCAGGCACTGTTTCATGTTTACGTAGTTTCTTCTAATACAACAGCCGTTTGATATGTGCGCAAATCAAGTACTAGTTGTAATCCGACACCGTCTGTACGCGCGTTAGCTGGCCGGCTGTTGGCAGCCGAGGTCAATTATATATACTGTATACAGCATGCACAGTATAGTAAACCGTATTCGTTGTACACGGTACGTGTTTTTTAGTAAATGTGTGTGTGTCATTACAAAAAAAGAGGAAAATGCAGGATTTTTTTTTTTATTTTCCGTATAAATACCATACACCCACGCCACTAATCCTTCATAATGACATAACACCCCACTGAGAAAGAGTAAATATGGCGAGGAAACATGAATTTAGGGGTGAAAATATAATGTTTTTCTTTGAATTTTTATGCCATATGTTCCATAGATTTAGTGCATGAAGTCCATTTTCAATGGGATATGAGGAAACAATGAGAAAATCAGCTGATCAACTGAAAAGTTTTGTGAATTTTTTACAACTTTTGTGAAAACAAGGTGACAAGTTTGTTGAAAAACGCATGTTTTTGTGAATTTCAAACTCTCGGCCGGTTTTGTAGAATATTGGCAATTTTTGTGACATTTTCACAAAAGTGGTAAATTAATTTCACAAAACACTTACATGTACTTCTGCACCGCTGACAAAAAGAGACAAAGACCAAAGACATTCTTTATTTTTCTTAAATTGTGTTTATTTCAAATAAAGGCAGTATACATGATTGGTAAAATAGTGTAATCTCCCTGTGTGATTGAAAAACAACCTGAGTAAAAAATCAGCTCTTTACTTCGTCTAACTTTTGAGAAAAGTCAAAAACCGGGCCGTTATTGTCCTAAAATATTGCGTGGTTATTAATCTGAGAATTTCACATCAATATAGGCCTATGTACATGTACACTTTCGCTCACTTCTTGAATAAACACGCAACATTTTGATACAACCACCTGATTTTTCCGAGCCGCATACGTTTCCCGTACGCGTATCATGGTCCCTTGCGATGATGTTACGCGTACGGGAAACGTATGCGGCTCGGAAAAATCAGGTGGTAATAGACAGTTTCGGCAAGCTCAAAATCCGCGCGCGTATAGCTATCTAACCTACATACAAAGTGACTTGCATTCATATTTTTGATAGAAGGTTCACAATGTCTACTAAGCTCCATATGGGACTAAACTTCAAGCTCGTGACAAAATCCCATTCCTGTGTAAAGTTTGTGCACTCCCAGTAGATTAGTGCACTGGAAATGTCGATTTAGTTTGTTTTGCGGAAAATAGGCCTAGTCACACACGTCTATTGAGATAGGCATGATAGGTGCTTGTACATTTTTTAATATTAGTGGTTATTGATTGCAATCCAGATCATCAGTCCCAAGGAAACAACCAAACTTGAGATGAGAGAAAAATCGTGAGGGCCTAATCAGGATTTGAACCTGATACCTCTGACTCGCTAGACAGATGCTGTACTAGCTAAGCTATAAGGCACAGTTAATATTAATCCTGAGGGGGTATTACCATATAGTATTTCATATCAATGGTGATCGGGCAACATACCACACATGTATGTTGTGTTCAGTCCCAAGTAAAAGAACGTATGATGTCAATTGCCATATTGATTAGCCGAAAATATGAAACACCAATTAGTATTATACAGTCAACATGATCAAACACTGATAATAAGAGCACTGTTAAATACAAAGTAGTCATGCCTCTAACAAGGAAACATTTAGGTCCCAAGTCTTTGTTTTCGTTTGTTTTTAAGACTGATAATACTTGATTACTCTTATAACAAAGTAATATATCAGTGTTTGACTGTATTTGGTAACACACAAAGGCGCTTTCACTTGAGTAGATTTATGCACATATCAATTGCATCTGGAAAATTGTATTGAATTATGTATAAATCTGTACCTATCTTGGCAGCCTGAAGGTGCTAAATCCGTCACTGAAAGGGGAAGGGGGAGAGGTAGGCCTTCCAGAGGAAGGGGTCAAAAAGGCAGCCAGGGGAGGGCCAGAGAAGGCCTAGAGGCAGAAGAGCTGCTCTCCAACCTGTTAGACAAGGCCAACCAGTCATTGATTTACCAGATCAGCGACGGCAAAGACTAAGAGTATGCAAAACTTAGACTGGGTGAAATAACACAGTAAACTCTTGTCATAACACCCTTGATATAAAGCACCCTGCCATTATTCTTCGCATCGTGTATGCATTGGTTATAGCACTCTCTGGATATAAAGCTCAAATTATTCCGGTCCCTTGAAGAAAGCTATAATGAGAGTTTACTGTAACCCTAGAGCTCATTACCATGCACGGACACCCAGAATTTCCCATGTTATAACATATATATACCATATATATACTCTCCAACAAAAGAACTGTGCATGGTAAAAATTGCTGTATTTTTTCAAGAAGGTAAAAAATAAAAACCAAATTCACAGACAATATTCTCTGACATTGTTAGAAAAAGGTTATGCACTCAAAACCTGCTCATGGCATAGTGCAGGAGTTAGGCATGCCTAGGTGTTGATTTCACAATAGGGGTCCTACTGGTTGTTATGTAACAGAATTCCATAAAGTTCAGGTCTCGTTAGCAAGCCGTATAAAAGGACTACCCAAATGCCAGAAGAGCATTTTGCAAGATTGTGTCCAGTACTCAAAACGTCATGCCGCGTCTGTCCTTAGCTGACCGTCATCAGGCCATTGAGCATGTTTGGGATGAGATGGAGCGCCGATTATGTCATCTTCCTCAGCAGCCAACAAACCTGCAACAGCTTGGTAGAGATCTCATCCAGGTGTGGAATGACATCCCACAAGACTTTCATGCGCGTGTCATTGGCTCCATGAGGCGAAGATGCACAGCAAAGATTTTGTAAGCATATGTTCATGTACTGTTATTGTGTAAAGGAAAAGAGATTATACAGTCAAACACTGATAATTAGAGCACTGTTAATACAAAGTAATGCCTATAACAAGCAAAAGTTTAAGTCCAAAGTCTTTTGTTTTCAAGACTTATAATACAAGATTATTTCCAAGGACCTCGTATTATCAGTGTTCCATCGATATGAAGTTTGCAATTGATCACGTTCAAATGACGTAACTTCCTACAAGATGTCATGGCATCGGGATTTTCAGCGTAATTTTTTGGTGACGCGCTTCGGTTGCGCCGTGTTTCGAACAAATTTCGAGCAACACGCACGCATGTTTGGAACAATTTTCAGGGTGTGCGTGCGCGTACTTGATGGCGTTTAATACGCAGTAGCACTTTTCCTACGAAGATGGCATCTGTGAACGTGATAAATTAGTGGCCAGTTTGCATTAGAAGAGTTATGTTGCATTATGAAAATTATATATTATGCTGTCAGAAAGATGCAGAAAAATTGCGCAAACAAAACAGGCATCATACCGGAAATTGACACAGTACTCCATGTTGTTCAAGAACCGCTTGTCCATGGTGATAGACATCAGTGCTGAATGGGGAGCTTCTCCTGGTGTCAGGTAGTCTTCACGGGGTTTTTCCAGTGGCTCATGCTCACACTGACCTAACCCAACAGACCCACCCAACGCCCATTCATGTTTTCCACACACATGGTGGAGTAGGCCCCTCCATTTCTCCTGAAAGGTACGGGAAAATTCACTTATTAACCCTCGTAGCAGGTGATCCTTGGGACTGTTTTGAACTGTCTGTTTGTATTACGTGTATACACATATAAGCTTGCCGTGGGTTAGCGCAGGCGCGGGCACACACCCCATAGGGGTGCAAAAACCATTTTCGTATCTGTATACAAATTGGAGGAACAGAAATCTGCATACATCTTTAATTCGGATTTTTGAGTAGTCGCATCGAGTTGTTACTGAACTTGTCTATCGACCGTGCCTGGATGAGGAGCTTTTCTTCATTCAAAAAAATTGTTTTTTCGTTATAAATTTAGCTTTGCGGTGCTTTAGAAGCCATGCCTTTGTTGGGAGAGCAAAAATATTCACGTGCGGAACTATATGATGTATGCCAGCGCAGCACGCGCTAACCCTGAGATTGCCTGTGAACCCATACATGTTACCCCTGGTTTCCCTTTACAATGCTAACCCTGGGGTTTTGGCCGTTAACCCCGAGATTGCCCTCCTTAATCCTAGTCACTGGCAGGGTTAACCAACCCCGGGGTAACGGTCTTATTATGTCTTAACCCGGGGCGGAAAAACAGTAGTGGCCCCCGGGCATCTCGGGGTTAAGGATTGCAAGTACCTTACATCCTGATTAAATTGGCCTTTGTAAGGGCCCGATTGCAGATTTTGTTTCAGCAAGGTGGCAAAGTGGTGATGGGGTGAAGAAGTGATGGGCATATTAGCAATGGTGCAAAGTGGATGTGGGGTAAATTCACTCATACATTCCTGTATTTTTTGGCGGCATTCACTAATGACTGATGTGTCTCTGACAAATTTTGCAATGTGTTCACTGACTTGGAATGAAATGCATAGCACATGCATTCTACTCTTTATAACAACCCTAAATACAGTTTGCCCTTTGAGTTACATACCTGGCAGATGTCTTTTTTTCTCGGAAGGGTTTCACTCCAGACACCCCTGAGCTGTAAGGGGACAATATATTTGGAAATACTCAGCTCTGGCAAATGCTAAAAGAACGAGAGAGCTTGGCTGAAGCATACCTCATATAATTTTCTCAAATATAGTTAGAGGTCCAAGTGCTCGATAAAAGCCTACGAAACACAAATATACATCAGACAGTTTTTTTAGACAAAGACTGGACAGTTTTAAACCCTTTTTAGCTTGGCACGTGCTCATGCCCAATTCAGCGAATATGGAACATGCCCACATACAAACTACATGTACATGCCCCCATAAGCAAAACTGGAATAAACATGATACAATACAGACAAGACAATACCTGTCAGTAGAGTGGGCCATTTCTCCTCCATGTTGTTGGCTCTCGAAGGCGATACACCTATCATGGGACTACAAAGAAAAACCCCATAAATGTTAAATGAACTGTTGTCAGCTATGTGTTTCAATCACTGTAGCACAATCCCACTCAATTTAAATTATGCATTCACCAACCAAAAAGGTGCATAGTGCAATGTGAACATGTAGACTTGTTAGAAAATAACCAATGATTCTTAATCTGTTTTCCTTATGTCCGCCCCAAAACAACTTCGTGCACAGGCAATCAGGAGTGCAGGCCGTGGTTTAGGATGAAGTACATGTAGTTCAGGGCGAAGTGGTTTTGGGGACGGTTAACCCTTTTTTGACAGTTTTCTCAAAAGTTAGACGAAGTACAGAGCTTATTTTTGCTTAGGTTGGTTTTTATCATGAATATCTAATAACGACACAGAGGGATAAAACTATTTGTAATGGTTTACCAATCATGTATACCGCCTTTAAGTGTTTACTGAGAAAAGGCATTATCTGATTTTCTTCAACTCATAGTCTTACCTGGGAGCTACACCGGATAGATGTGCAGGGGTGGATGTGGCAAATTTTAGTCCTGCAGATGAACTTGGTCCTGGAATGCTTGGTGAAGAACTCCTAAATGCACAGTAAAACATGTTAGCAAAAAGTTAAACCATGCAAGATTCCAACTTTGCCTTGTCCCATGTTTTTCAGAAAGACATCGATTTGGAGGTTAGAGCCACAGTCACAAACCAGTCACAAACCATTCTGCCCCAAAACAGAATGAGTTGACATATTATTACAGTCAGAATACCCTAAATGTTATTTTTACAATATGACAGTTCCATTTTTCAACAGCCAAATTTAAATGCCTCAGACGTGTGGCTTAACTTCCTCCTTGCCAGGGCTAAATATGCAAGTGCAGCAACAAGATCAAACTGTATTTTATTTGCCGTTACTTTTATTACTTTATACCTTGGGTAAGACAACAAAATACATGAAACAGAAGTACTGGTTTGTAATACTACATGCATATTTGTTTAACAAGACCTCCAACACTGTACCTGTACACACACTAAATCACTGCATCATGATATAGGGCAATATAACTGATAGAAGCATACAATGTCGCAAGGCAAACTCAAGATTCGGGTGCTTCATATTTTGGCGCATGAGGGCTATTCAAGGCTACTATTTCCGGTAGAAAATATAAATGTTCACCCATGATGCGGAAGACAGAGTTCCGCAGCCTTGGAAAGCCCCCTGCCAATGTGGAATTCGCAGGAAACAGGACAAATCGTACCCGGGACAACTTGCAGCGACCTTTGTCAGGAATTTACCGGGACATTTTGTCGGGACATTCAGACTTTTGGCAAGAGTTTTAGTGCCACTTTTGCCGGTACTAAATTCTTATCAACGCTCCAGTTGGCAAACGGTCGAGTTCATGACTCGACGGTATTTTTTAAGTTTATGCCACAACTCGAATTTAAGGAAAATAAATATTGGAATCGATAACTTGGACGATTTTAAAATACCTTTTCCATTGGCATTTCCGTCGCAAATGTTGCGTTTCCATGAAAATTCTGTGTTTTTGTCACGCGACCGCCCGCCTCCGGCTCCATACAAAAGTGTGTGAAACTGCTGCCGGCCGAGCAGTGTGTAAAGAAATAGGGCGTGCGCGTGATGATCCGTTTGGTTTATGGCCGGCCGCTTTGCGTGCAATCATATGCAATATTTTTCCTGTGATTTTTCTCTAAAACTAAGCTTTTGCGACGGAAATGCAACATGAACTTATTCTAAAATTGTCAAAGCTATCGATTCCAATAATTATTTTCCTTAAATTCGAGTTGTGGCATAAACTAAGAAAATACCGACTCGACTGTGAAGTCGAGTTGGTACGACGGTCGAGTTGGTACGACGGTCTAGTTGGCAGGCAAACGGTCGAGTTGACTGTAAACCTTTCACATGTTTCAATATAAGTGGAGACCAGTAAATGGAATTCTTTCTAAATTATAAAATAGGACTAGCCTAGGCCTGCTAGGCTACTTTTAATACTTACTTATCATGCATATCCAGATTAAACATTCTGGCTAGATTCGCATTGGACATGTGGAGACCGACAGCTTTTAACTCAGAATAAAACAACCTCGCGTTGTACAAACACGTACGTGAACAATGCGTGATGAACCAAACCAGCAAAGACGCGCGTGCATGCGCATGCATACCATTCGCGAATAAAAAAAATGCCTTTTTCCAAATCTCGACTTTGACCGAGGTTGAGGCTCGGGCTAAAACTGGAACTTTTTCGCAAATACTGCTTGAGTGAACTTGGACAAAATACAGAGTTACACTGGGCAAAGGTTGTTGAATAACTATCATTCCCACATTGCAGTACTGTTGCAGAGGATATTTGCAAAAAGGTGTATGGCCAAATAGAGCCGGAGCCTTAGCCCAAGTTCAGATTTAGAAAAGGGCCATTTGCAGAGTTACAACCTGACAACCTTGTCCCGGGGGTGGTAGAAATCGTTGTGTTGCAGAGGACGAGGTTGTAATTCCATCGCTATTATCGGTCGTGTGAGGGCAGCATTCAACGAAATGTTTAAAAAAAACGAGTTTTGGTCTCATGAGACGAAAACTATTTCTTTTGCTCATTTCTCAAAGACTATATCACTTCAGACAAAATCATTTTAGGGGAAGTTTTCTACGGTCATCATGTTTATATTGTGTAAGTTAGGCGTAAATCTGTGAACATTTCTGATTTCGAGATTACCAATGATGTATACTGCCTTTAAAAACAAGAAATATTTATATAATATTGGATGGCTTTGAGGGTGATATGAGAATATACCGCACGAGTCATGAAAATACTGAACGAGCCGAAGGCGAGTTTGGTATTTTCATGACGAGTGCGGTATATTCTCATATCACCCGAAAAGACATCCAATATTATTATTGTTATATAAAATGAAGCGGTACAATTATAGAATGCAGGGCCCACGAGGACAGTATCTGGAGATCCGGATCTGTGGATCTCCGGTCACAGAGTTCACTGGATAACCGCAGCCGCTAGTTTATTGCCACTCCAGCCGGCGCGGTCACAGAGTTCACTGGATAACCGCAGCCGCTAGTTTATTGCCACTCCAGCCGGCGCGCTAGTTTATTGCCACTCCATCCGGCGCCGGCCGGACGACCACGTGCAAATACATGTGTGTGTAAGCGTACTACAAAATCTGCAAAATTACAAAATACAAATAATAACACGATCTATCGGGCCCGAGTGACGTTTTGGAATGGGCGGGCCTTCGGAGATTTTTTTAATAAAGGGAAATAAAGCCCGAGTAGCATTCGGTTGCCGATAACCGCCTCGGACACCTTTCGGGCATTCGGGGATTGTTTTAATAAAGCGGAATAAAGCCCGATTATGAGGAGAATTCTGCCCTTCATGGCTGCCATTTACAGATCCCTATATTTTCGCATTAAGCGTACCAATCTATAAGGTATCGGGAATCAATCTATTGCGCAGGGGTGATGACCAAGGTGTGACGTTCGTTGGTGTTACGTTCGTTGCCATGGCAATTAATCACATTCAGGCTGGCGCACATTCAGGCTGGCCAATTACCTAGGTATTATGCAACATACACATCTCGGCTGCAGCCAATGGACGCTATTGTCCCATTGATAGAACGCACATATAGTTCAGGGTATTAGCCAATGGGTTTTGGCGATGAGTACGGTATTTTGTGGGACCCATCTCTGTATTATTAATAGTCCCTGTTCACGCTCACATTAAACTAACCTTCTCATCACGGCCTGGCGTCTATCTCATCGGTACGGTTGCCTATCATCGTTCAACATGTATCGTATTAAGTGTAATGTTGGTGTCCAATTCGGTTCAAATGTAACTTTGCGTACAACGTCCACACAAGTTGAGAAATTTACACCTACTTACAATCGCTCTCTGCCATCGTCCTCCCGCGTCATGACGTACGAGGATTTACTTTTTAACGTTTTGTGGTCAAAAGAGTCAACAATGCAGTGGTGCGTTGAGCACAACCTCATCGTCAAGTCGGCATCATGCTCGGTATGCCTCTCACCAATGGAGCTTTGCTCTACACAAGACAGGCTAGACGGTCTGCGCTGGGAATGCCGCAAACGAATTGATAGAAAAAGGCACAGAGTTTCCTCCTCCATCAGAGCGTCTTCATGGTTTTCTCAAAGCAACCTTTCTATCGAAGAAACGCTTAAATTTACGTACCTGTGGTGCATGGGTCTCGATCAACAGCAAATTCGGATGCAGCTCCGTTTGAGTCCAAACACTAGCGTTGATTGGGACATGTTTTGCCGTGAATCCTGCGACGTCGTGATCTCACGCCACATTGACCAACTTGGAGGTCCGGGGAAGAGAGTTCAAATTGACGAGTCAAAGATAGGCAAACGGAAGTATCATAGAGGTCACAGGGTCGAAGGGCAATGGGTCTTTGGTGGCATCGAAGAAGACTCAAGAAAATGCTTCATAGTGTGCGTGGATAGACGCGACGAAGCAACATTAATCCCACTCATTCAACGGTGGATCGCGCCAGGCACTACAATAATCTCTGACTGCTGGAAGTCATACTCCACACTGTCAAAAATAGGCTACCAACACGAAACGGTCAACCATTCCAAGGAATTTGTAAATGCCGAGGGCAGTCACACCAACAAGATTGAGGGACACTGGCGTCAACTTAAAGCTAGCTTACCAACGCATGGAAGACGCAAGGCCCACTATGATTCCTATCTGGCAGAATTTTTGTATCGCTATATGCATCGCGAGGAGGACATTTTCACCAAATTCATTACTGACATCGCCACTATTTACAATCCAAACTCGGCACTAACAACTTAAAGGCAAAATATATGCGTCATCAAATCCACATCAAAGCCACGAATGTCCTACGAATTGGTACGATTATCGGAGACTGCCTATAGATCCTACACACAATCGAACCCAATCGTACCAATTCGTAGACAATCCGTGGCAAGAATCGCACAGTGGGAGGCCCGCTTTAGCCCTATAGGGCCTGATAATAAATATAACCAAACAACTACAAACAGGTCACTTTCATATACCATAACCATATAAAGAAAGGTTAATAACTAATTACACACAAACATCCGGATGGGTTAACAAAATTATTAATCTCTATTTTTAATAAATCGCAATCGAAACTTTTATTTTAAGGATTACGTACTATTGACCACATCTTTGTATAATGTTGCATTCGAAAAATGTAATTTATCTCAGCCGACATGCCAGGGTTAATTGTGCAATTGTTATTTATCAAAAACCATTAAAATTAATACATAGAACCTCAGTGTCGTCTAAGCTCATCTACAATGGTATCAATGGGAAGCTAATTACTGTGGTTAACAACATGTATGCTAAGGCAAAATCATGTTTTAAATTTTAGAAACAAATAACATTAAGTTTTCACGATTAACAAGGTGTTAGACAAGGTGAAAACCTTTCACAATTATTATTTATTCAACATTTAAACGACTTTTCCATTTTTACTAGCAAATGTTAAAATGGCATTAATCCGTAGCTAGTTACATAAGTAATCTTCTTAGTGCTGATATATTTCTTTTATTGTACGGCCTTCATCTATGCGGCTGATACTGTTGTAATCGAAGACTATCAACATTATTTACAATGTACTTTAAATGCTATTTACAATTATTGTTCACTCCTGCATTTATATATTAACCCAAGTCAAACTAATAATATCTTTTGTTCTCAATATTTATCAACTTGGCAAATAGATTGTACGGCCTTCATCTATGCGGCTGATACTGTTGTAATCGAAGACTATCAACATTATTTACAATGTACTTTGAATGCTATTTACAATTATTGTTCACTCCTGCATCTATATATTAACCCAAGTCAAACTAATAATATCTTTTGTTCTCAAGATTTATCAACTTGGCAAATAGATTACAAATAAACCATATTTTTATCGCACATTTATTTCCTGTGGTCCATTTAATATGAAATTTCATTGGTATTACAGTCAAATTTTTTTTTTTTAGGTGTCGTTATTTTCTTCGTTATGGCGCCATTTTATAACTTCAATGCTCGTAATTTCAATCAATCTACATTTATTATTATTTATTCAACATTTAACATTTAATTGTAACTTTAATTGTTGGACAATTGAACCATATCTATACTTTCAACTATGCATGTCCCTCAAGTGTAAACAAAATAATTAAAAAGGTCGGTTAGTCTATGCTGTTTGTACAGGTTCAATGAATGGCTTTTTCAAGGCTACCATTGCACAATAGTTTCCAACAGGACATCATATACAAAAGCGGGTATTGACCTCTTGGGACAACGAGGCAGACAATGGAACCACCAACTTTACAACACATATGTGTTTCTATTGTCCAAAATTGTTCCGTTCGCACTTAACCAGACAGTTTGGCTTTTCGCTATTGCTTACTTAATCTCTTTCGCGCTTTTATTACACCCCTCATTCACAAGGCGGTCGACTTTGATCAAGCTTCTTTGAGACTGTGCCGTTCATTACAGTTTTGGCAACCTCCTCCAAATTTGACACATTGCTAACTCAAAAAAAATGGTTTCATTGACAGATTACGTGGGTCCGCCTACTGGCGTTTGTCCAATAAGAACCTTTTATCAAAGTGGCTTCCTTGAGATACATCACTTACGGCCATACAACTAAACGTCGTATATTTTCTCATTGGTCAATGTTCTATGTACCCGGTCTTATAATTAGCAACAAACATTTTCTAAGTTTTCACTTCATCACTTCTTCAAGTACGTTTCGGATATTTACACGATGGCTCATGCTAAACTTTCCAAACAGCGCGAGGAAACGTGGTGCTCTCTGCACAAAAGATTAAGCTCGATGGAGTTCGACCTCCAAGGTGTTTTTCCACAACCGGTCGCAGATTATGTAAACACACAGTCAGACAGCATCAGCACGTGCCCTGGGTATGTTTTGTCTTGCATCCTCACCACTGTGTGTTTCGTCATTGGACTTCAGTGCGACATACAGCTTCCCCACGGCCACAAACAGAAGACAAACATGTTCAACATCTTCGTTGGACCTCCATCTACTGGAAAAAGCCAGGCTATCAGAGCTATGACCACCGACCCTCTCCTACATATTTTTCGACAAAAGGACTTAACCAATACAATCTTCAACAAGTGCACCCCGGCAGGACTAGGGAAAAAACTTTCTGAAAATAAGAACGGTTTCATCGTAAGCGCTGAAATTTCAGACTCGCTCATGAGAATCACAAGAAATGATGACTCGGATCCTGCCTTACTTTGCCAACTATTTTCCGGGGAACCAGTAAATTTCTCTTTCGCCACCAAGGATGACAACTCTATACCGGCGTTTATACCATTTTCCATTCTTGGTGCGATCCAAATGCAACCGGCTGCGATACTTTTCTCATCATTCAATAAGGGGCAAGGTCTTTTGGACAGATTTTTGATTAATGTACCACGATGTCTCCGTCCAAATCCTGAGGTCACATTGGCAGCACAGCACAGAATTCAAGAACACAACTTCACTTTTTCAGATTTAATGTCTAAGATGTACGACAATCTGGGTGCCATTAATGCATTTACATTCAACGACGAAGCTAAAGAACGGCTGGCAGAAATAAACAAAAACGTCACTGCCGACATCAATGAAGCTATCAATAACGGCACCATCCCTCCGAAATCGAAAACGTTCGATTTTCTAGTTAGACTAGCACCTGCCATCCACGTTTTTGTACATACGTGTTCAGATTTTCTACAGGGACAAGTTGAAATACAACCTCCTCCAACCGAAATCGACCTTTCAAGCTTGAACGCGGCACTTGCCTATGTAGACCACTGCGAGGCACAAAAAACAGTCTTTATGCAGGTAAGTTTTGGTTATTTATTAAACATACGGTTGCATCCAAACCTTATATATGTAGGTCTATTAGGCGCAATCTTCATGCTAACGAAATTGTTGTATTTGCACAAGCAAATTTCAATATTCGCAGGCAAAATTTGAAATTTACTTACTTCGTAAAATTGAGCACCAAATTTAAAACGGCGCTGGGCCTGTCGCTTACGTCACGTCCAATTGAAGGGCAAGTCTAATGTGCGGTCATTTCGATATTTCTATTATTTAAACAAACTTAACCAAAGCGAGGCTTGTAAAATACATTAAAATTTGTTTAATTTGTATATCACAATATCACACGAGTTGTACGCTCAAAATGAGAGCACGACGCGTTTGAAATTTTAACTTTTAAGGACAGGCTCGTCTACAATGCGCGCGCGCAAAAATAGGGCCACGAAATACGCAGCTCCATAACTAAGACATGGAGCTGCGAATTTATTGCCACCTTATTGGCGCGCCCGCGCATTGTTTACGAGCCTGTGCCTTTAAAGGAACAGGCGACAATTTTAATATTGCTTTTTAAAACTTAACCCAGGCTGGTCAGCAATACCCGCACGACAATTAATGTCACGAAATACCCAGCTCAATACACAGCAACATTATGGGTTTTTTTTTGTTAAACTAATTTTTTGGTTCACGCATTGATGACGACCATTGTTTTACATTAAAAGTGTTAAACTGTTTATTACCCCATTTCATCTATTAATTTGTCCTTACCAACACAGGTTATAGACAGCATGCTGACTCCAGTCATGGAAGAAGTCCGTCTGCAACCTGTTCAAGAAGACTTGGTCAGAGCAATACTACTATTCCCGGGAAAACTTGTCACTTTCAGAAGCTTTGTCACATCTGGACCAAGAAACCTACGGCAAAGTAACAAGGTGGAGTTTGAATCGGCCATTGGCAAGACTCCTGCTTACGGAAAGATCGTCACCGTCCGGGTTCCGCGATCAAAGCCAGTCACGGTATTCCTGAAGAAGCATCCCGACAATATCGCGGACTGGGAAATTGTCGACCAAGATGTGTATACGGCACGTTTCCAATCGTCATGCCACGCCAAAATATCACTAAATGTGCGGGAGGCGGTGATCCAGCAAGAACGCTTACCAGATGGTTATTTCAACATCGTTGCATAAACTTTCCAATGACAGACATAGGCCTTTGAACGTTTCCATTCATACATTTTGTAATACCCTTTGTCGTGTTTGTGGGGGGAAGAGTGACGCAAACACACAGCATTTTCAAATCGAGTAAATTGGCAAAACTTAACATGGAGTTGTAATTTTATCAGAGAACAATGAGTGTTATGAAGTTTCGAGTGCTCACTTTTGCTTATTTCAAGGGGAAGAGGTAGTGCTTGCAGAAAATATTCTACGGTACCGGTGCGGTCCAGCAATGCTCAATCGGCAATTGTTTTATCGTGGATTAGCAACCACTTGTTGTTTGATCAATGTGCCGTATGTGAAACATTGCGGACCCGAATTCCTTTAGATATTTATTTTTTGAAAATCTTTTGTATAGAGTGCTTGAAACCTTGGGTTAATTTTCGGTTCTATGTGCAGATTGTATTTACCCGTAAGGCAACAAGTCTCGTATAATGACTTATTGGTTTATTTTGGGCTATGGCTTTTATCGTATGGCCGCAATTCCTTTAAGGTTCTTTTTTAAGATGGCTTGGCTCAAACGATAACCCATGTATGCCCGTGTCTTTAAGTTTTTAAGTAGGTTCTTTTTGTGGATGTTATACTATTAAATGCCGTTCACGGGAGTGTACTATGTACACCTTTGCAAAGATGGATTCACCAAGCGCTTTTTTAGAATTTTGGCTTTGCCTTTTAGATTTTTCCTCAAAATCCGTTAAGCGTCCTGAGCGAATCCTTATTGCTGTCATTTTCATAGTTTAATTGTTTTTTGTTTTAACAGATCTGTCGCAGTCTCTTGGTCTATCAATTAATTGTGGTTTTTATTTACTGGTGATAGGACTCAAAGAGACGCGATGTCTGGACATTTGCAGTTTTACCACAATGGGGGTTCTCATCATGTCTGTCAATAAGCTCCTAACTTTGTTACGCTGTTTGTCGCGGGATCTTTGAATTTCGGTTTGGTCAGCGGCTATATTGACAAGACATGTGTCCCCCATTTGTAGAGAATTCATAATTTTCACCGGTAAGAATATGCTGGCCCGCCAGATTTAGTTTTTTTGTTTGTGGGGGTATCCAGGCATATTTTCTGTGTAATTGCACGTCATCAGTTCCGGTATTTCGTTTTCTTTGCTTTCAAGCCATTTCTGGCTTTTGTGCTTGTAATTTGGACTACGTGATAGGCTTCAACCTTAGGTTGTTATTTTCATAACATTATTTTGTTATCTCTATCACAGAAGTTCAATTACACACATCATACCTGTTAACAAGAGGTATGGAATTTGTAAAGCGATCAATTTCCTAAATGTATAAGGATTCTGTTTGTTTGGCCGGGAAGTTATCTGACCACATTAAAAGAAGAGATTTGTGTTCGTAATTTTAGGCCTGAATGAACTCATACTCTTTCTTGAACATGTGGTGGCTCTGAAAAGAGCCGTTTGGTTTATTTTTTTCTTCCAAGCCTCATCTGTGTCCACTCCTGGCTCGGTGTCGTCCCGCGTTGCGTTCGGCCGACTCTGATTGGATCTGGAAAACCCGGTGAGCGCGTTCTTTCTCCCTGTTGCTGGGAATATTTTGCGAGAGCAGGCCGTTTCCTGCTGCTTTGGCTTGGGCCAGTTGTTCCTCAACCGCGGAGAGCCTGGACTCAAGTTGGTTTAATACGAGTCGTCCCAGTTCCGCAGAACACGCTGCAATTTTCCCTTTCCATGAGATTATCATCTCTGGGTTGCAGTCAATGTCCAGTGGTAGGGACGGAATGTTTTTGCGTATTTTTAACCAACCAGGGCATTCGCCACGGTTGAGGGACGTTCTGAGTTGTTCCGCTTGGTACCGGACTCGATTCCTCAAGTCGGCCGCGCGGAACACCTCTCTGCCGGCGCGTTTAACCCAGCTTTGAGGAACAACTGGCCCAAGCCAAAGCAGCAGGAAACGGCCTGCTCTCGCAAAATATTCCCAGCAACAGGGAGAAAGAACGCGCTCACCGGGTTTTCCAGATCCAATCAGAGTCGGCCGAACGCAACGCGGGACGACACCGAGCCAGGAGTGGACACAGATGAGGCTTGGAAGAAAAAAATAAACCAAACGGCTCTTTTCAGAGCCACCACATGTTCAAGAAAGAGTATGAGTTCATTCAGGCCTAAAATTACGAACACAAATCTCTTCTTTTAATGTGGTCAGATAACTTCCCGGCCAAACAAACAGAATCCTTATACATTTAGGAAATTGATCGCTTTACAAATTCCATACTCTTGTTAACAGGTATGATGTGTGTAATTGAACTTCTGTGATAGAGATAACAAAATAATGTTATGAAAATAACAACCTAAGGTTGAAGCCTATCACGTAGTCCAAATTACAAGCACAAAAGCCAGAAATGGCTTGAAAGCAAAGAAAACGAAATACCGGAACTGATGACGTGCAATTACACAGAAAATATGCCTGGATACCCCCACAAACAAAAAAACTAAATCTGGCGGGCCAGCATATTCTTACCGGTGAAAATTATGAATTCTCTACAAATGGGGGACACATGTCTTGTCAATATAGCCGCTGACCAAACCGAAATTCAAAGATCCCGCGACAAACAGCGTAACAAAGTTAGGAGCTTATTGACAGACATGATGAGAACCCCCATTGTGGTAAAACTGCAAATGTCCAGACATCGCGTCTCTTTGAGTCCTATCACCAGTAAATAAAAACCACAATTAATTGATAGACCAAGAGACTGCGAAAGATCTGTTAAAACAAAAAACAATTAAACTATGAAAATGACAGCAATAAGGATTCGCTCAGGACGCTTAACGGATTTTGAGGAAAAATCTAAAAGGCAAAGCCAAAATTCTAAAAAAGCGCTTGGTGAATCCATCTTTGCAAAGGTGTACATAGTACACTCCCGTGAACGGCATTTAATAGTATAACATCCACAAAAAGAACCTACTTAAAAACTTAAAGACACGGGCATACATGGGTTATCGTTTGAGCCAAGCCATCTTAAAAAAGAACCTTAAAGGAATTGCGGCCATACGATAAAAGCCATAGCCCAAAATAAACCAATAAGTCATTATACGAGACTTGTTGCCTTACGGGTAAATACAATCTGCACATAGAACCGAAAATTAACCCAAGGTTTCAAGCACTCTATACAAAAGATTTTCAAAAAATAAATATCTAAAGGAATTCGGGTCCGCAATGTTTCACATACGGCACATTGATCAAACAACAAGTGGTTGCTAATCCACGATAAAACAATTGCCGATTGAGCATTGCTGGACCGCACCGGTACCGTAGAATATTTTCTGCAAGCACTACCTCTTCCCCTTGAAATAAGCAAAAGTGAGCACTCGAAACTTCATAACACTCATTGTTCTCTGATAAAATTACAACTCCATGTTAAGTTTTGCCAATTTACTCGATTTGAAAATGCTGTGTCTTTGCGTCACTCTTCCCCCCACAAACATGACTGAACCCTCCCCCGGTCCCCGACCGGCGGTCGAAGATGTGTGCAATTGTATCTTTGAGACCCAAAAGGGACTCAAATGATCCACGTCAGCGTATAATAAATTATCAAAGAATTGTGCAAAACTTAAACAGATGGGGGTAACCCAAACCATGGCACAAACAAGCTAAGGTAAAGCAGTTAGGGGCAACGAGTGAAGTACTAAAATATGGTATGCGCCGGTTGCTCTAGCCAATCAGAACTCAATGTGAGTCACCTCCCCCAAAATCAACGACAGGGGAGGTTATTTAAACCCCACTGGCAGAGCAAACGGAGTCATACCGCTCACTGATCAAACCAAATCTAGAATGGATTCTGATAGTGATCTAATCTGTCCGCCTACTCCTGGTCGAGATATGGAGGATTTCCCGATGAGTAGCGACGAAGACGACGCAATCCCCTGCGGCCAGCGGCAACCTCGAGGGAGTCCCAATAGCCAAGAACAAGACGGGACACCGAGGGCGCCGCCACGGTCAAGACAAAGCAAGCCGAGGCGGATCAAGCTCACTCCTGTTGCCCAAAGCTGGGTTAAACGCGCCGGCAGAGAGGTGTTCCGCGCGGCCGACTTGAGGAATCGAGTCCGGTACCAAGCGGAACAACTCAGAACGTCCCTCAACCGTGGCGAATGCCCTGGTTGGTTAAAAATACGCAAAAACATTCCGTCCCTACCACTGGACATTGACTGCAACCCAGAGATGATAATCTCATGGAAAGGGAAAATTGCAGCGTGTTCTGCGGAACTGGGACGACTCGTATTAAACCAACTTGAGTCCAGGCTCTCCGCGGTTGAGGAACAACTGGCCCAAGCCAAAGCAGCAGGAAACGGCCTGCTCTCGCAAAATATTCCCAGCAACAGGGAGAAAGAACGCGCTCACCGGGTTTTCCAGATCCAATCAGAGTCGGCCGAACGCAACGCGGGACGACACCGAGCCAGGAGTGGACACAGATGAGGCTTGGAAGAAAAAAATAAACCAAACGGCTCTTTTCAGAGCCACCACATGTTCAAGAAAGAGTATGAGTTCATTCAGGCCTAAAATTACGAACACAAATCTCTTCTTTTAATGTGGTCAGATAACTTCCCGGCCAAACAAACAGAATCCTTATACATTTAGGAAATTGATCGCTTTACAAATTCCATACCTCTTGTTAACAGGTATGATGTGTGTAATTGAACTTCTGTGATAGAGATAACAAAATAATGTTATGAAAATAACAACCTAAGGTTGAAGCCTATCACGTAGTCCAAATTACAAGCACAAAAGCCAGAAATGGCTTGAAAGCAAAGAAAACGAAATACCGGAACTGATGACGTGCAATTACACAGAAAATATGCCTGGATACCCCCACAAACAAAAAAACTAAATCTGGCGGGCCAGCATATTCTTACCGGTGAAAATTATGAATTCTCTACAAATGGGGGACACATGTCTTGTCAATATAGCCGCTGACCAAACCGAAATTCAAAGATCCCGCGACAAACAGCGTAACAAAGTTAGGAGCTTATTGACAGACATGATGAGAACCCCCATTGTGGTAAAACTGCAAATGTCCAGACATCGCGTCTCTTTGAGTCCTATCACCAGTAAATAAAAACCACAATTAATTGATAGACCAAGAGACTGCGAAAGATCTGTTAAAACAAAAAACAATTAAACTATGAAAATGACAGCAATAAGGATTCGCTCAGGACGCTTAACGGATTTTGAGGAAAAATCTAAAAGGCAAAGCCAAAATTCTAAAAAAGCGCTTGGTGAATCCATCTTTGCAAAGGTGTACATAGTACACTCCCGTGAACGGCATTTAATAGTATAACATCCACAAAAAGAACCTACTTAAAAACTTAAAGACACGGGCATACATGGGTTATCGTTTGAGCCAAGCCATCTTAAAAAAGAACCTTAAAGGAATTGCGGCCATACGATAAAAGCCATAGCCCAAAATAAACCAATAAGTCATTATACGAGACTTGTTGCCTTACGGGTAAATACAATCTGCACATAGAACCGAAAATTAACCCAAGGTTTCAAGCACTCTATACAAAAGATTTTCAAAAAATAAATATCTAAAGGAATTCGGGTCCGCAATGTTTCACATACGGCACATTGATCAAACAACAAGTGGTTGCTAATCCACGATAAAACAATTGCCGATTGAGCATTGCTGGACCGCACCGGTACCGTAGAATATTTTCTGCAAGCACTACCTCTTCCCCTTGAAATAAGCAAAAGTGAGCACTCGAAACTTCATAACACTCATTGTTCTCTGATAAAATTACAACTCCATGTTAAGTTTTGCCAATTTACTCGATTTGAAAATGCTGTGTCTTTGCGTCACTCTTCCCCCCACAAACATGACTGAACCCTCCCCCGGTCCCCGACCGGCGGTCGAAGATGTGTGCAATTGTATCTTTGAGACCCAAAAGGGACTCAAATGATCCACGTCAGCGTATAATAAATTATCAAAGAATTGTGCAAAACTTAAACAGATGGGGGTAACCCAAACCATGGCACAAACAAGCTAAGGTAAAGCAGTTAGGGGCAACGAGTGAAGTACTAAAATATGGTATGCGCCGGTTGCTCTAGCCAATCAGAACTCAATGTGAGTCACCTCCCCCAAAATCAACGACAGGGGAGGTTATTTAAACCCCACTGGCAGAGCAAACGGAGTCATACCGCTCACTGATCAAACCAAATCTAGAATGGATTCTGATAGTGATCTAATCTGTCCGCCTACTCCTGGTCGAGATATGGAGGATTTCCCGATGAGTAGCGACGAAGACGACGCAATCCCCTGCGGCCAGCGGCAACCTCGAGGGAGTCCCAATAGCCAAGAACAAGACGGGACACCGAGGGCGCCGCCACGGTCAAGACAAAGCAAGCCGAGGCGGATCAAGCTCACTCCTGTTGCCCAAAGCTGGGTTAAACGCGCCGGCAGAGAGGTGTTCCGCGCGGCCGACTTGAGGAATCGAGTCCGGTACCAAGCGGAACAACTCAGAACGTCCCTCAACCGTGGCGAATGCCCTGGTTGGTTAAAAATACGCAAAAACATTCCGTCCCTACCACTGGACATTGACTGCAACCCAGAGATGATAATCTCATGGAAAGGGAAAATTGCAGCGTGTTCTGCGGAACTGGGACGACTCGTATTAAACCAACTTGAGTCCAGGCTCTCCGCGGTTGAGGAACAACTGGCCCAAGCCAAAGCAGCAGGAAACGGCCTGCTCTCGCAAAATATTCCCAGCAACAGGGAGAAAGAACGCGCTCACCGGGTTTTCCAGATCCAATCAGAGTCGGCCGAACGCAACGCGGGACGACACCGAGCCAGGAGTGGACACAGATGAGGCTTGGAAGAAAAAAATAAACCAAACGGCTCTTTTCAGAGCCACCACATGTTCAAGAAAGAGTATGAGTTCATTCAGGCCTAAAATTACGAACACAAATCTCTTCTTTTAATGTGGTCAGATAACTTCCCGGCCAAACAAACAGAATCCTTATACAGTTAGGAAATTGATCGCTTTACAAATTCCATACCTCTTGTTAACACTCATTGTTCTCTGATAAAATTACAACTCCATGTTAAGTTTTGCCAATTTACTCGATTTGAAAATGCTGTGTGTTTGCGTCACTCTTCCCCCCACAAACATGACCAAACCGAAATTCAAAGATCCCGCGACAAACAGCGTAACAAAGTTAGGAGCTTATTGACAGACATGATGAGAACCCCCATTGTGGTAAAACTGCAAATGTCCAGACATCGCGTCTCTTTGAGTCCTATCACCAGTAAATAAAAACCACAATTAATTGATAGACCAAGAGACTGCGAAAGATCTGTTAAAACAAAAAACAATTAAACTATGAAAATGACAGCAATAAGGATTCGCTCAGGACGCTTAACGGATTTTGAGGAAAAATCTAAAAGGCAAAGCCAAAATTCTAAAAAAGCGCTTGGTGAATCCATCTTTGCAAAGGTGTACATAGTACA
This sequence comes from Henricia sp. BOLD:AAB3569, assembly GCA_037783545.1. Classification (NCBI taxonomy): domain Eukaryota; kingdom Metazoa; phylum Echinodermata; class Asteroidea; order Spinulosida; family Echinasteridae; genus Henricia; species Henricia sp. BOLD:AAB3569. Next base: position 87,116 of record JBBELK010001433.1, read on the forward strand.
CTCCCGTGAACGGCATTTAATAATATAACATCCACAAAAAGAACCTACTTAAAAACTTAAAGACACGGGCATACATGGGTTATCGTTTGAGCCAAGCCATCTTAAAAAAGAACCTTAAAGGAATTGCGGCCATACGATAAAAGCCATAGCCCAAAATAAACCAATAAGTCATTATACGAGACTTGTTGCCTTACGGGTAAATACAATCTGCACATAGAACCGAAAATTAACCCAAGGTTTCAAGCACTCTATACAAAAGATTTTCAAAAAATAAATATCTAAAGGAATTCGGGTCCGCAATGTTTCACATACGGCACATTGATCAAACAACAAGTGGTTGCTAATCCACGATAAAACAATTGCCGATTGAGCATTGCTGGACCGCACCGGTACCGTAGAATATTTTCTGCAAGCACTACCTCTTCCCCTTGAAATAAGCAAAAGTGAGCACTCGAAACTTCATAACACTCATTGTTCTCTGATAAAATTACAACTCCATGTTAAGTTTTGCCAATTTACTCGATTTGAAAATGCTGTGTGTTTGCGTCACTCTTCCCCCCACAAACATATTTATTACGTTTGTATTTCACACGACTTGTGCACATATATAGTGTACAGTATACAACCATTATTAATCGTCTTTTTTATATTTTTCAAGAACAATTATTGCTTATTTTATGTTTATTATTGCGAAAAAAGACTTTTATACACATTCTTATTAATCATCTTTGTCAATTATTAAAAACAACCTTTTCATACTAATCGTCAGATCAACTGATCCGTTACAAAAAAATCAACACCGTCTCGTTTAAGTGTGTGGGTCAAGAATATTTCAACACATGTCATTCGCACATTTTCATATCTTACTACTCACGGAAGTCAATTTCACAGAATTACCAATTGTTTATTGCAACCTGCCGATAATCCTTGTTTGGGGTTTATTGTCTCAAGGCCAAATAGTGCTAACCGTCGATTTACAATTACAGCCTCTATTGGGCCCGCGTGACGTGTTTGACTGGAGATCCGCAGATCCGGAGATCCACTCAAAAAAAGAGACCCGATATGGTTAGGGGTCTGGACAGGGAAATAAATCCCGAGTAGCATTAGGCTGCCGATAACCGACTCGGAAAACTTTCGGGTATTTGAAGATTGTTTTAATAAAGGGAAATAAAGCCAGAGTAGCATTCGGTTGCCGATGGCAGTCTCGTATACTATTCCGGCTTTCGGAGATTGTTTTAATAAAGGGAAATAAAGCCCGAGTATACATTCGGCTGCCGATAACTGCCTCGGACACTTTTCAGGCCTTCGGAGATTGTTTTAATAAAGGGAAATAAAGCCCGAGTAGCATTCGGTTGCCAATGGCCGTTTCGTACAATGTTCCGGCTTTCTGAGATTTGTTTAATATAGGAAAATAAAGCCCGATTGCCATTCGGCTAACACGATCTGTCGGGCCCGAGTGACGTGTTTGACTGGAGATCCGCAGATCCGGAGATCCACTCAAAAAAATAGACTACCTTTGGTGAGGGGTGGGGACAGGGAAATAAAGCCCGAGTATACATTCGGCTGCCGATAACTGACTCGGAAACTTTTCAGGCCTTCGGAGAATGTTTTAATAAAGGGAAATAAAGCCCGAGCTAGTAGTATTCGGTTGCCGATGGCCGACTCGTATATTCCGGCTTTCGGAGATTGTTGTAATAAAGGAAAATAAAGCCCGAGAATACATTCGGTTGTCGATGGCACACTCGTATACTGTTCGATCTGCTGGCATTCGGAGTTTGTTTTAATAAAGGGAACTGAAGCCAGAGTAGCATTTGGCTGCCGATAACCGCCTCTGAAAACTTTCGGGCATTTGGAGATTGTTTTAATAAAGGAAAATATAGCCCGAGTACCATTCGGTTGCCAATTGTCGTTTCGTACAATGTTCCGGCTTTCTGAGATTTGTTTAATATAGGAAAATAAAGCCCGATTGCCATTCGGCTAACACGATCTATCGGGCCCGAGTGACGTGTTTGACTGGAGATCCGCAGATCCGGAGATCCACTCAAAAAAATATACTACCTTTGGTGAGAGGTGGGGACAGGGAAATAAAGCCCGAGTAGCATTCGGTTGCCGATGTCCGACTCGTACACTATTCCGGCTTCCGGAGATTGTTTTAATAAAGGAAAATAAAGCCCGAGTATACATTCGGTTGCCGATAACTGACTGGGACACTTTTCAGGCCTTCGGAGATTGTTTTAATAAAGGAAAATGAAGTCCGAGTGCAATTCGGTTGTCGAAGGCCGTCTCGTGTACTTCTTGGGCCATCGGAGATTGTTTTAATCAAGGGAATTAAAAGCCCGAATGCCATTCGGCTAACACGATCTATCGGGCCCGAGTGACGTGTTTGACTAGAGATCCGCAGATCCGGAGATCCACTCAAAAAAATAGACTACCTTTGGTGAGAAGTGGGGACAGGGAAATGAAGCCCGAGTAGCATTCGGTTGCCGATGGCCGCCTCGTATACTATTCAGGCTTTCGGAGATTGTTTTAATAAAGGGAAATAAAGCCCGAGTATACATTCGGCTGCCGATAACTGCCTCGGACACTTTTCAGGCCTTCGGATATTGTTTTAATAAAGGGAAATAAAGACCGGGTAGCATTCGGTTGCCGATGGCCGACTCGTATATTCCGGCTTTCGGAGATTGTTATAATAAAGGAACATAAAGCCCGAGTGTACATTCGGTTGCCGATGGCCGACTCGTATACTGGTCGATCTGCTGGCATTCGGAGTTTGTTTTAATAAAGGGAACTGAAAGCCCGAGTAGCATCGCGGTTGCCGATGGTCGCCTCGTATACTATTCAGGCTTTCGGAGATTGTTTTAATAAAGGGAAATAAAGCCCGAGTATACATTCGGCTGCCGATAACTGCCTCGTACACTTTTCAGGCCTTCGGATATTGTTTTAATAAAGGGAAATAAAGCCGGAGTATACATTCGGTTGCCGACTGCCGTCTCGTATTCTAGTCGATCTGCTGGCACTCGGAGTTTGTTTTAATAAAGGGAACTGAAGCCCGAGTAGCATTCGGCTGCCGATAACCGCCTCTGAAAACTGTCGAGCACTATTTGGAGATTGTTTTAATAAAGGAAAATATAGCCCGAGTACCATTCGGTTGCCGATGGCCGCCTCGTATACTATTCCGGCTTTCGGAGATTTTTTTAATAAAGGGAAATAAAGCCCGATTGCCATTCGGCTAACACGATCTATCGGGTCGAGTGACGTGTTTGACTGGAGATCCGGAGATCCACTCAAAAAAATAGACTACCTTTGGTGAGGGGTGGTGACAGGGGAAATAAAGCCCGAGTAGCATTCGGTTGCCGATGACCGCCTCGTATACTATTCCGGCTTTCGGAGATTGTTTTAATAAAGGAAAATAAAGCCCGAGTATACATTCGGCTGCCGATAACTGCTGTTGACACTTTTCAGGCCTTCGGAGATTGTTATAATAAAGGGAAATAAAGCCCAAGTGCCATTCGGCTAACACGATCTATTGGGCCCGAGTGACGTGTTTGACTGGGCGGGCCTTCCGAGGTTGTTTTAATAATGGGAAATAAAGCCCGAGTAGCATTCGGTTGCCGATGCCCGCCTCGTATACTATTCCGGCTTTCGGAGATTGTTTTAATAAAGGGACATAAAGCCCGATTGCCATTCGGCTGCCGATAACTGCCTCGGACACTTTTCGAGCCTTCGGAGATTGTTTTAATAAAGGGAAACAAAGCCCGAGTGTCATTCGGCTTACACGATCTATCGGGCCCGAGTGACGTGTTTGACTGGAGATCCGCAGATCCGGAGATCCACTCAAAAAAATAGACTACCTTTGGTGAGGGGTGGGGACAGGGAAATAAAG